>JAAOAK010000053.1:0-85888 GCA_013396175.1 Fusarium denticulatum | reverse complement strand
GGGTTGTGGGAGACGGAGAATGAGGTTCTGTGGAGGAGGAGATGGCCCTGAAGAGATTTAGGATCTGTAATTTGTTAGTATCGCAAGAATCAGGGGAGAAGGAGAGGACTCACGCTCGGGGTTAAAGTCGAGAATATGTAAATCACCATCCGCATCCGCAGCAACAATAGCCAGATCTTCACCATCCGGCAAGAAATCCGCCACCAGAACCGGTAACCGGCCATGGCTCTTACCCAAGACCTTGAAAGTATACGGCTCCTCCGTATATCCCGCGAACCAAACTCCCTTAAACGCATCAGCCATAAGACACAACCCCGTCCTCGGCAGTTCCCTCGCAGTAGACACATGGCAGCTCATGTCGAGGAACGCAACAGGTAAAAGGGAGCCATCTTCCTTCAGACCGCGCACCATGCACTTTTGTCCCTGTGCGACGAGCATGAGACCTTGGGTGCCAATCTCTGATATGGCTGTTACGCCGCCGCGGGGAATGTCTTCGCGCGCGATGGCTTTGAGACGTTTGTTGGTTTCTGGTCTGCCGGGCTCGGGGATGACGGTTACGATGTCGAAGACGTGGACGCGTCCGCGGATGGGGAGGTCTTCACCCTTTGAGACGGCTGTGCCGACTGTGACGAGGAAGCGACGCTCTTTTGTGTCTTCTGAGACTTCGAGGTGAAGAGTTTTCATGCACTCGATGGATTCGCAGGATTCAAGCTCGACTTCGTGGATGACGGTCCAACTAACCGGGCTGATGAGCTTGAGAACGCCGCGGGGCATGGTCGGTGGGAAAGTGAGTGTTTCCTTGGCCCATTCTTTGTGATAGTCGTCGTCTTTGGGGAGTTCGAAAGGCTCGCCTATCATACAGCCTGCGATGTATGCGCCTGTTGGTTGATGATATGCGATGCCGCGAACATCAGCGCCCAGAGGGACTTTCTTGACCGAGATACCGAGCTCAGTGAAGTTGGTGTCCGGTGGGAGTTGGGTTACTCGTGCGATGCCCTTGTCATCGGCGTAGATAAAGCCGCGATCACAGCCTTCGGTGTGGAATGTACTCATACCGCGGACGCCGAGGCCTTGAAGACCGATGACGCGGGGGATGCTTTTGCTGGATTTTATGACGAAGCTTGGTGAAGGACCGGGGAGGAAGACGGCACTGTAGCCGTTAATGTTTGCGCATGGGCGGAGAGGGACGAAGCGTGGTTGTTCGACGTCATCTTGTTCTGTCTCAACGGGGATAGTGGCTAACGTGGTGTTGGAAGTCTTTTTGAAGGAGAGGGTGGCGGAGAGACTGGTTTCGCCTTCTCTTGTATGGCGAAGAGGTTCGTAGATTGTGAGGTCGTCGGTTTGGTTACGGAGCTGGTCATGTTAGAGAAGTTCAGTGAGGGTAAAGAGGAACTCACGATGAGGTACGGAGATTGAGACGTGGTGTCGCCAAGATCAGCGACAAGAATCTCACGAAGGTTCTCTTTTGCTAGACCACGTCGTAGTGTGTAGTCTGCTGAAAGGTGAGGAGGTACATAACAGAGACCTTCGGCAACGTAAACGGGCTTAGAGAGATCGGGGAGTGCGTAAACCTGTTCAGTCAGTAGCTGATCATCAATGGGGAAGACTGGGACTTACATGTAGTGCACCGTTTGAGCTGAGCAAGAACATCATGATCTTCTCAGTCTCTGCACCCTTGTCACCGGCACTTGGCTGGAAAGCACCCTTTGTATCCGCATACAGACATCCAGAGTGCCACTTGGTATTCTGCAGAGTCGCATCCATCTTCTCCACTTCCTCCAGCTCATTGTTGCTATCAATCTGTGCCAACATGAGGCTGCTGTCGTCGCGGATGAGTAACAGGTAAGGATCAGCAATACTGGCGCTGGTAACACGAGGTTCAGCGCCGGTTTCTTCATCAAGCATCGGTAGGATCTGAGTAAGACCGAGATCTAGAATTGTCAGTATATGTGAATGTGACCCATGCAAGCGACTCACCTCCATCATAGGATCGAACCTCAGATTTGAGGACTTGGATGATCCTCATCTGCTTGCCCATCGTTCCAGCCTCAACAGTGAAACCAGCCGCTGGGTCAAACTCAGTATCCTTTAGCGTCTCGAAGCCTGCACCAGTAAGGGCATACACATCTGATGTCTCATAACCGTCAAGATCGACCTTAGCGACGATCATGTACTTGTCATGCTGTCCAAATGTCTCGTACTCATTACCCACGCCAACATTTCCACCGAGAGCCTTGGGCATTGGCTTCTTGACAGACATAGTCCAGAAGCCCCTTGCTTCCGGGAACTCAAACCTGCCAATGATCTTGGGCTGGATATTGCGGTTGAGAATGGCCAGTGAACCGGCTTTTCCGCGTCCGACAACGCATGCAAGATGAAGATCGGAAACGACACCTTGTGACAGGGTTGCTTCTTCGCTATCAGGATGGAGCGATAGCTTGCCAGCTGTCAAATCCTTGATCGGGGCAATGCTGAGCAGGGTATCGTGAATGCGGAAGACCAACTCGCCTGCTTTACCTCCACCATTGAGAGCCTGGGCCGGTTTCGCGGCAGCAGATTCGGTGCCATACAAATCGTCGTCCTCGTCATCTTCATCCTCAAGGTCCAGATCGTCCATTTCCAGCCCAATCTCCGCATCGATAAGTCTCGGCTTTCGTCTCTTTTCCTGTCCCATCTTCCTCGTCCAGCCCAACACCACAGAATCACCAACTTCACTACCAACAAAGTACGCATTCTTGCCAAGTTTCGACGCTGTCGATGCGCGGCTCTTGATTAGATTGCCGCCGTTCTCATCTGCGACCATCCTGACGGTAAGACCAGAGACAGTTCTGCCATCGATCTGGAACGTGACTATTCCAATGCGACCATCGTTGAGAACGAGCAAGAGCTCACCGTTCTCAATTGACAGTGTCTCAATGATACAATGCTCCAATCGTAGGTTAAGATCCGCCTGATCTGTCAAGCTGAACGAGGTAATCTGTCGAGCCATTGAGTTCACCGCCACACCATTGGATTTGCCAGACTGATCCACATGAATCAGCTCATTCTCTCCTATCAACAACGAACCGCCAACGGGCGCTGGTAACGGAATAATCTTGAATAAATCTCGAGGAAGATCGGTAACAGAAAGAATAGTCGTCGAAGCTCGCTGCTGCAAATCCAGCGTAAAGACCTTGTACGTCAAGTGATCTTTCTGACCAAGAGAATGCGCTCGTTCTTGGCTAGATGACAGGATACCAAAAGTCGGCTCTCTATACTCATGCAGAAAGGCGAAGTGCACGGGATGAAGCAGACTGGGATCAAGCAGCGGAAGACGGAGGACAAAAGATGGTGTATACGCTGGTTCTAATGTGTCGCTATCTCCATTGGCGACCGTAGTAGACTCCTTGACGGGTCGTGGCCCATCGAGATCCTCATCCCAATCATCCATCTCCAAGTCTTCTTCCGCTTGCCTGAATGGTAGAATCGCGAGGTTGCGCGAGCCGAACTGGAAGGCGGCGCATCGACTGCCGGGATCGGCTTCGAGGTAATTGGTGTATTCATCGAAAGAAACCTCCCACGGCGCGCCGTGTAGCTCTTCTTTCTCGTAGTAGTGGATAGAAATAGTCTCGAGGTTGCTCTTCTCAGGATCCCACACCGCCATACACAACTTCGCAGCTTTGTATGCTATCAGGAGAGCTTCGCCTCCACATTTCGAATGCTTCGTCTTGACCTTGGCCAAACCCGTCACGGTGCCGGATAGTGGAAGTTCCGCCGCAAGAACTAGCTTCGTGAGGTTCGTGCGATCGGTTCGAACAAGCATTGACTCGCCGCCGAGAAACGACGACTCGAGCCCATCATCATTGTTCGCGCGGTGGTCAAATTCGGGTTCAGGCTTTGCTGTCTGGGCAGGTTGGTTCTCGGGATCGAATTCGGCGGAGATGGCCTTTGTTGTAAAGATTTGGAGTAGGGAACCCTTTGCGACAACGAGATTGGTAGCTGTAGCTGAAGTGAGAGAGACAGTCAAGGAGTGTGTTACAGCTGAGGGAGCCGCAAGCTCGGTGTAGGCCTGCATTTCAGCGAGACCATTCTTTTGTAACCGAGAAATTGGTTACTTTGTCAAGTTCGTTCGAGTCGTTCGCGATGTTGCTTTATTGAATGTTTGGCCCAAAAGAGTAGAGCTCAAAGCTCCAAACGGATAATTGACCTCCGTCTTCCGGGATCGCTCACCCTGGGCTAGCCAATCGATAAAGGTTAGTTGATGTTCCAGGGGTGAGGCAGAGGCATCTCCACTTAGCACAAACGCTAGCGTATACATTGCGTCACGAAAACACCGGCAGCTTCAAGCTCAAGCTTGACCATTTCTGATCGAAGCCACTGAATCTTGTTTTCTTACGAAACTTCCCTTTCTCTGATTGATCAAAGTCAATCACGTTGTTGCACAGATCGACTCGTTAGCGACGTCACCCTTGGTTTGGGATCGATTGATCTCCCTTCAAAATCCCCGAGATCTGCTACTTTAAAAAGAAAAAACATCCCCAAGCCACGTCGCGACCTGGTCTAGCGGATTCACCTCGCCTTGCTTGTTGATCATCATTTGCAACAACGGTCTTTCAAATTAATCCAAGATGGCCCACGCAGGCCTCGTCCAGACCAGTTTGATCTGGGTCGCTTATGCCGTTGCTGTTGTTCTCTGTTTCGCAGCTGCCATTATCACAACATTTACCTGGCAAACACCCCGCGAACGTTCCGCCGTCGTCAGCATCGTCGCCATCATCAGCTTGACTTCTCTACTCGCTACGGTTCTACTACTCCCTGTCGATATTGCTCTCGTCTCCGCGACTGCCTCTGCAACACTGGGCGCGAAGAAGGACTGGGCTACTCCCGAACGCATCGACAGCATCCTCTACACCCTCAAGGTTGTCTACTACAGTCTATACAGCTTCGATGCTCTCCTCTGTTTGATCGTTATTCCTTTCGCCTACTTCTGGCATGAGGAGTACGATGAAATCGAGGTCGAGGAGGAAGGCCGAACCTTGAGTAGCCGCTTCTTGGCCGCTGCCAAGTACACACTCTTCTTCGTCGCATTCGTCGTCGTTCTATTCTTACTCGGTTTCTTCGTCCCCGCCGCCGGCGACAGCTCTGAGTCGCACTGGGACCTCGACTACTTCAAAAAGCTCGTTGCTCAAAACCATGGCGAAAAGGCATTGACTTTTGCACTGGGTCTTCTGCTCACCATGGGCACACTGCTCTACGTCGTTTACACCGGCGCCGGCCTTGCTCTTCTCCCTGTCTCGTTCATCAAGGCAGCTCCTTCAATCTCGGCTCCTCAGCTTCATCAGACAACTGCTTCTCAGCTTGAACAGAACCGCGAACGCCAGCGACAGATCGAGATGCGCAACGCTGGCCGACAAGAGGGCATGTCTCGAAAGGATCAGCGAGAGCTCGATGCTCTGGTTAGAGAAGAGCAAACTCTCGTACGACGCGAAAGGCTCGCGGCCGAAGCTCAGGGTGAAGGCCGCAGCAGAATCTACCAAGCCTGGCTCAAGGTCTGCGCCGTCTTCCGCCCCATCAAGCTCCTCGGCGGCATCTTCCTCCTCCTTCTGTCTCTCGTCATCTTCGTATCGATGCTCATCACTGGCATTGACAAGGCCAAGAACTCGGTTTGCAAGCAAAAGTGCGGTTACATCCTTGGCCAGATCCATGTCTTCCAGCCCATGAACTTCATCTTCGTCAAGTCCGCCAAGGCCTTCCCTGTTGACTACATCCTCATGGCTCTGCTGGTTCTCTTCTTCTTCAGCAGCTCCATCTCTGGCATTGCCACCGTGGGCATTCGCTTCCTCTGGGTTCGCATCTTCCAGATCCGCAAAGGTAGAACTGCTCCTCAGGCTCTTCTCATCGCGACTGTCATGTTGGGTCTGATAATCTTGGCCACCAACTACGGTATCGCTATGTTGGTTGCTCCTCAGTACTCTACCTACGGCACTCAGACTTTCTGCGCCAACGAGCCTGAACATCCTGGAGATCAGCCAGACTGCCGAAACCATAAGGACATGATCCACGCCTGCTCCGAAGCGCTCAAGTACAAGCACGCCAAGGACGTCTGCACACCGTCGGTCATGTCAACATTCCTCAACCGCATCACAATCACATGGCCCTTCTTCGGTCTCGTCGACTTCTGGGCTCAATTCGCCTTCCTCGGCGTTTTCCTCATCGTCTTCGTCACAGCTCTCTTCCGCACTCCCAAGCTCAACCTCTCTCAGATCGACGAAGAAGCCGAGGCCGACGAGGAAGAGAGCCTCCTCGCTTCAACTGGCCGACGATTCGGCGCGACATGGCAGGATGTACGAGGAAAGCCTAGCAGCTCTGGAAACGAGTCTGCTACCAACGGCAACGGTTCACAATCCGCTGCTTGAAGTTCACGTATAAAATAGTATGAGATAGTTCAGATTGATGCAGGCATCTTGTTATTTGGCACGGCAACACGGTGGTTCGGAGTTAAGTTTCGCAATATTTGGGTATCTGTTTACAACACGCAAGGAATGGCAAATGGTAGTGAGGTCTAGCTTGAAATTGAAATCGCTTTATGCTCCCAGCGCTACTTTCTTCTTCTTTTCCTTCTCCTTCTTATCCTTGGTGAACTGTACACCCTTGTGACTCCTCTCGTCAAAACCAGCTTGTGATCCCCGATGCATCTCGTACCAACATCGCGTACAGTAAACGTCATCTTCGCACCCTGGACATCGCACCGTTGCGTCCTCTAAACAAACGGTACACCAACTCTCCACATCGTCATCGGTGTAGTTCGTCCGTGAAGTCAGACGATTCACCGGTTGGCCTGATGGTTTGGATGTAGGTACCGACGGTAAGGCGAGGGAATCTTGATCTGGAGATGGTGCGCGTAGAGCAGCGAGACGGGCGGTTATATCATCTATGTCAGCGCTCCCCGCACGCTTCGAAGAAGGGATGTTGGTGAGGTCGGAGGGAACATCTGGAAGAGCGATATCCTCTGTTTTAGAAGTAGTTTGTTCGGGTTCAGACTCATATTCTGGATCGAGGGTTTTGGTCTTTGCGAGGGCTGCTTCGACTTCTGCTTCGTCGCGGAAGCGGGCGATGACTTCATCGACATCTTTATTCATAGCTTCTCCCTCTGAATCATCCGAGTCATCAGCCTTCTTATCCTTTTCTTCTTCTGTGTCCTTTGGTATTGAGTCTGCGAGTTGTTCTAGAAGTGCTTTGACCTGTGCGTCATCTGGTTCGGGATTAAATCCTTCTTCGGGTTGCACGTCGCCTAGTAGCTCTTCTAGAGTTTGATCATCTGTTTGGAAGATGGAATCGTCTTCTTCATCGAGTTTGGGAGAGTCCTTTCTTGGTGTCTTTTCTGTCTGGGATGTTGGCTTTGATGGTGGTTGGGCTGTCTTTGGTGCTGGTGCTGGTGCTGGTGAAGGTGAAAGTTCATCGCCACGGTCTCGTAGGGACTTGAGACGAGCTGCTAAAGTATCATCTCGAGTTGGCGCCTTCTTGCGCTCAATGAGATCTACTTTGATTCTAAGGCAATATTAGCTGACAGATCTGACCGAAGTTGGGGATGATGTACTCTGTAGATACTGGCTTGTCTTTATCTGCGCTGTTGCCTCTAAGGGCATTTAGGCGATCAAGTAGGGACTTGTCGAGATCTTTAGACATAGTTTGTAAGCTCGGGGGGGATCGGAAATGAGTCTCTATGATGAGTATGTGATGGGTGAGGCTGTTGATGAGATGTTAATGATGAAGCGAAGTGAGCTTCAGATGAGGATGGCGGGGGCGGGGTTGTTTGTGCCCAGGCTTGGCTGAGGAGTCAATTTGAGGCTCAAATTCTGGGCATTATTCAATGACCATGCACGTCACGATCTTCTTTATTAAGCGAAAAAAGAGCGGACTTGATCAAATATTCAGCCCTATGTCTTACCCTGGTGTTATAGAAAGACGGCATTCACCTTGACGTGGTGTATGTGCCTAATACTGCGACAAATATCCCTGCACTCCACTGCAAACATCACATCACATCCAGGCACTGCATTCCATTGTTGAAGTGCCTCATGGTGCATGTAAATACAACACAGTTAATTGCATTACCTGCCGCGTCAATTTCGACGGAATAGACCTTGCATTGGGTTTTAGTCACTTCAGGAATGGAGTTCATCCTGAAGGATTGCGGTGCCTCAAATACGAGATGGCTTAGGTGAAGATCACCTATTGACTGACGACATATCTACGACCAGTCAACTGACAAGAGAAGTGAATACCTCTCCTATGTTCGATTCGTCGTCATCAAACATCATGGCTTTTATAGTGATATCACATTCAATTGCCGATGCCTCTCTAATCTAACCGCTATCTAAACGCACACACGCAGGAACGCACACGCGTCGCAGCCAAGACTTACGCATGCTCGGAACGTGGGCGGCGCCAACTAAAGCCCAAGTTCAAGCCTCTGCCGTGCATCCATCAGCTATTTTTGCCCATCAGTGCCTTGAACTAGCGGCTTTCACGGCTTCCAAGATGGGTCCATGCAGCAGAAATCCATGTCTCGGATCCCTTCCCTTGAATTCAATAAGCGCTAGAGAATGTTTGATTCAAGGTGACGTGGAAACATTAAACCAGCCAGTTTTCCTCGTATCTTTTTTTCTTTGTTGCTGTAATGTTTTCTTCAGAATGTTTACTATGCCGTCGCTGCGTCTGAGCGCAAAGTCAATACAGATCACTGCTGCTATTGCGTCGATATGGCTCTTCATCGGCGTTCTTTATCACTATCACGATGTTTCTTTCTACACACCCAGCAATAATTTTCAGAGCTCTACGAAAACGAATTCGAATTCGCGCGGTTTTGAATCGATAAAGCTTGGCGCACGATATTTTCTAGATTATCCGTTGAAAGACGAACCGAAGGCGATTTTTGGAGAACTTGGACAACGGACGGAAGTGTTGCGATCTTGGATTGAGGAATTGGAAGGGCGAGATGACACTCACGAGACAGCGGAACTCGTTGGACAAATTGTGGAAAAGCAGTTTCCGTGGCTCAATTCGGAGCAGGGTGTTTCGCCGCCCCTCGTCGATATCTACAATCGTCTCGGTCTTTCGTACAAGAGCAAAAGTGTCAAGGCTGATAAAGCACCAGCTGGAATCGTTATCCCCACGGGCGAAAAAACACTCCGATTCGCATGTCATCTCATCGCAGCATTGACGCGCGTCCACAAGACCACCCTCCCAATTCAGATTGTATACGCAGGAGATGATGATCTATCCGCCGCTGGAAGGGAAAAGATACAACAAGCTGCTGATGGAGTCAAGATTGAAATGCTCGATGTTCTTACTGTTTTCGACGATAGTACATTGAAGCTTGCTGATGGAGGCTGGGCGATAAAACCGTTTGCTGCATTGGCGAGTCGCTTCGAGAAGGTCATTCTTCTTGATGCAGATGCAGTATTCTTCCAGGATCCTCGACATCTTCTTCGCCAAGATCGATTTAAAGAGACGGGTGTACTGCTCTTTCATGATCGATTGCTGTGGAAGAATGGGTTTGCGGATCGTCAGGATTGGTGGCATGATCAGATCAAGCACCCCAGCCCTGAGACGGAAAAGTCGCTTGTCTGGACGGAACGATATTCTGAAGAGGGAGACTCTGGTATTGTCGTCGTTGACAAGTCCAGACTTGACGTTTTGTTAGGTCTTCTCCACATCGGATGGCAGAACTCAGAGCGGGTGCGCAATGAAGTTACCTACAAGATCACATACGGCGACAAAGAGAGTTGGTGGATCGGTTTCGAAGCCACTGGATCCAAATACGCATTCTCACCTCACTACGGCGGTATCGTCGGGTGGTTAGGTCCCAAGAAAGCCGAACCCGACGCAGACAAGAAAAAGGACGAAGAAGTCCGCGTCTGCAGCTTCGTCATCGCACACGTCGACCAGAATGAGAAACTTCTCTGGTACAACGGCGGTTTACTTAAGAACAAAGCCGTCAACCAAACAGAATTCGAAGTCCCGACGCATTGGATGATTGACCAGACATGGCATAAGGGTGGAAGCAAGAAAGCGATGAGTTGCATGGTTGGCACGAAAGCGAGTGCCTTGACGAACGGGGAGAAGGATGTTTTAGATAAGTCGATAAACGTAGCGAAGGACATGGATGAAAAGTTACGTCTGGTCTGATAAAAAAGCAGACTTGTATTATGTATGTATGTGTAATTTAGAGCATTGAACAAAGATAATGTTTTGTACAAACGGGAGTCGGAGGTTGGAACCCCGAGATGATCAACATGAAGGATTACGGTCCCTTGTAAAGCTGCCTCGGATGGTTTCTGAAACGCGTGTTCACGGTAGAAACCGTAGAGATGTTCCGGACCCGGTGCATCTCTTCGGCGCCGTTTCATAGAGTTCGGGACCGTCTCACGCCACCCCACGCGCCGGACATGTACGAATGTCCGTATAGAAGACCGTAAGACCGGCGAAACAATTGAGTATAAAAGGGCAAAACACGCCACACAAACAGAATTGTCTTTATTACTGTATAAACCAATTAATTCTTCAATCCACTTGTCGTTATTTTGTTTAATTATCTTGAGATCAAAATGGCACTTCGCTTACCCCTTCGAACCCGCCCTGCACCGCTCATCGCGGGCCTCACGGTCGGAGCAATCGGCGTTGCAGTCTGTTCGAAAATGATGTTTGGAACAGCGTCAGCCGAATCTCGTGAAGCGCAGAAGATTTTCAAGGGGGGTTTTGCGTCTGTTAAACTGCCGTTGCATAGTTCGGAGGATGAGACGCATGATACCAAGAGGTTGAGGTTCAAGCTGCCTCAAGAGACTGCTGTTTCTGGACTCCCACTTACTTGTGAGTTTACTGCCAAGGTTATATGGATCACTACTGACTGAGAATAGCTGCTTTGTTGACGTTTACATGGCCTGAGGGATCGTGGCTCCCTACGCCGAGACCTTACTCTCCCATCTCACCTTCTGGTAAGTCACACGTCTGTAGGCATGCACTAGGTACTGACATTTGTAGACGAACCCGGCTATGTAGAACTCATGGTCAAGAAATATCCCAACGGCAAAGGAAGCGGCTATCTCCACTCCCTCAAACCCGGCGACACCCTCTTCATCCTCACAACCCTCCCCGGCTACAAATGGAAACCCAACGCCTTCTCGCACATAACTCTCATCGCCGGCGGCTGCGGCATAACACCAATCTACCAACTCGCCCAAGGAATCCTCCGAAACCCCGAAGACAAAACCCGCATGACTCTTGTGTTTGGCGCCAACACAGAAGAGGATGTTCTGTTGAAAAAGGAGCTTGATGGCTTTGCGAAAGAGTTTCCGGAGAGGTTTAGTGTAAAGTATACGGTGAGTAGACCGAGCGAGGGGTCGGGAATGAGGAAGGGCAGGGTTGATAGGGAGTTTTTGGAGGAGGTTGTGCCGAAGGGGACGGAGAAGGTTTTTGTTTGTGGGCCGCCGGGGATGGAGGAGGCGCTTGTTGGGAAGAGGGGAGGGGGAGTCTTGGGAGAGTTGGGTATTGAGAAGGGAAAGATTCATAAGTTTTAATGGTTTAGAGAAGAGAGTGACTGGTGCAGATTGGATGAGGTTGGGGAGATGAACAGCTATCCCACTCTGATTAAGTGTACATTAGGAGTATAAAGCATTGCATAAGCATTTCTCATCTTTATATTCGGACATTCACGATTGTTTATCGGGTGACATGGGATATAGCTTTGAGTAAATGGGAAGACTGTGATGACTCAAGCTTTCACCAGAGGTAATGATGAGGGTATAAGGTAAACATGCAATTGCTAACGCCAGTTTTACAGAACTACCTAGTTTCCGGTAGCAATACTATGCCTAACTCCCAAACTACCATTCGTCAAAAGCGATCTCGAATCTCTCTCCGGCACAGCAACCTCATCCTTCGTCTCCGAAGCCGACCCATAGCCTCCTCCACCAGGCGTCAGAATAATAATCCTATCTCCCGCCGCAAAATGCGACGTCTTTCTCGGTCCAAGCGAAACCTGTCTCATGGCTCCCGTAACAGGATCTTTCCTCACCCAGATATTCTGCCCCCTCTGTCCCTCCTCACCTCCCTCAAGACCATAAGGCGCCGTGACCCGTCGATCAGTAAGAACAGATACCTGCAACGGTATACGGAACTCCATCTCCCTCACACAACCATCCCCACCCCTCCACTTCCCATCCCCACCACTACCACGTCTAATAGAGAACTCATGCAGAATAACAGGATATCTCTTCTCCAAGATCTCCGGATCCGTGATCCTAGTATTCGTCATGTGCGTATGAACAGCACTAGCACCATGCCAACCAAGCCCAGCACCTGCACCTCCACAGATGGTCTCGTAGTATCCAAAGCCCTTGGTGACTTCGCCGGTGACGGGGTCTGTACCACCGCAGCCGAAGCTGAGGTTGTTCATCGTTCCTTGGGATGCGGCTGCGGCGTTGAAGGCGCGGAGGACGAGATCGGCGATCTTTTGGGATGTTTCGGTTGTGCAGCCGACGGTGGCGGCGGTGGGGGAGGGGGAGAGGATGGTATTTGGGGGACAGATTACTTTGATGGGCTTGAGGCAGCCTTGGTTGAGGGGGATGTCGCCTTTGGAGATCATGGAGCGGAGGCAGTACTTCGAAGATGTCAGTGGAGGTCAATACTAGGAGGTTGTAAACTTACCATGATGACGGAGTATGAGCAGGTTGGTGGCGCATTGAGGTTACCAGAGTGTTCAGGTCCAGTGCCTGTAAAGTCGAAGACAGCATCTCCAGTGTTTTTGTCGATGGTGACCTTGAGTTTGAATGGGATACCATCATCGTTATACTCTGTCGCTTCGAGAACACCCCCCTCATGCTTTGCAGCAAATTGCTTAAGAAGATCGCGCACAGATTGAGCAGCATTGTCCTGAATAGCATGCATGTACAGCTGAACGACAGGCCAAGTGAACTCCTTAATAAGAGCTCGGATCAACTCAATACCCTTTTGGTTAGAAGCAACAGCAGCCTTGAGATCAGCGATATTTTCGGTAAGAGTACGAGTACCGCTGCAGCCAGGATACGAAGCAGGCTCGTCGTAGAGATGCTTGATCAAGCCAGCTTCATCAAAGGCACCCTCGTTGATCATTTTGAAGGACTCGATGGCGGCACCTTCTTGCCAGAGTTCAGTAGAGTTGGGAGGCATTGAACCAGGAACGATACCGCCGATGTCTGCGTGATGGCCACGGTTGGCGACGAAGAAGATGATCTCCTTAGGGTTCTCTTCATCGTCGAAAACGGGCGTGATGGTGGTGATGTCGGGGAGATGAGTGCCACCGGCTTGAGGATGGTTGCTGATGATGACATCGCCGGGCTTCAATTCACCAGCTTTGTATCGTTGAGCCTGGTAGGCGATGGCTGTGCTCATTGAACCAAGATGACTGGGGACATGAGGGGCGTTGGCGACAAGACCACCGTCAGCAGAGAAGATGGCGCATGAGTAATCCAACCTCTCCTTGATGTTGACGGAGATAGAAGTCTTCTCCATAGTATGACCCATCTGCTCAGCGACAGTCATGAAGCGATGTCCGAAAACACTGAGTGTAACAGGATCAACAGTCTCAGTCGCAACATTTTGCTTCTCAGCCTTGTTGACCTCAAGGATAACATGCTCGGGAAGAATGACACCCTTGCTGAGATGATCAACCACGATAGTCTGGGTCTTGTCGATGATCATCGCAGGACCGGTGATGTGAACACCAGGAGACATGGACTTGAGCTCATAAACAGGAGTTTCAGTCCAGCCATGATTCTCGAAAAAGATCTTTCGAGAGAAGATTGGGGTAGGGACGGGAGTAAGACCATCGGATTGGTACTTCTTGAGTTCTTCAAAGGGACTGGAGATGTTGAGAACGCGAGACTTGCCGACACTTCGAACACGAACGTCATCGATGAGGATGTTGCGCGATTGAGAGAAGCCAAACTCTTGGGTATGTCTAGCAGTAAAAGCAACGCCTGCATCTCCTACATTCTCTGATACAGGGATCATGAGAGAGGTATCGCTTCCTTGATAGCGCATGTTGAGGAAGTACTCATGCTCAGTAGTCTTGGAGTCAAAGCCTTGAGACTCAAGACCCTGGGAACCCTTGGACGAGAGAGACTCAAGACGGGCTTTGATCTCGGGGACGACTTCTTCGGAGAAGGTGATGGCGGAGGGTTCTTGGTTCTCGACAACGACATCGGCGAGAGCCATGCCGTAAGCCGATAGGATACTGGAGTAGCAAGGGATGATGGCGCGCTTGATACCGAGATCGCGGGCGATGAAGACAGCGTGTTGACCACCAGCGCCGCCGAAAGAACCCAAATTGTGGCTGGAAGCACCGTATCCGCGCCCTTCACTGAGTGTTCGGATGGGTCGTGTCATTGTCGCATTCGCGATGGCAAGGAAGCCTAGAGCTAGAGTCTCGGGTGTAAATGGTTCACCCCCCTCCTTCTCCCTGTTGACGATCACTGTGAGAGCAGCGAACTTCTCCCTCACAACATCGCGATCGAGCCGGCGGGGGAAGAAGTCAGGAATGATACGTCCGAGCAGGAAATTGGCGTCTGTGACAGTCAAGGGACCGCCTCTGCCGTAACATGCAGGACCAGGATTGGCACCAGCGCTGCTGGGGCCGACTTTGAGAAGTCCGTTCTCCCAAGACAGAATCGAGCCACCGCCTGCAGCGACTGTGTTGATGTCCAATTGAGGAGTCTGGATAGTAACTTCAGCCAAAGTGTTCTCAAAGATATGCTCCAAGGCACCAGAGTATCTAGCGACATCTGTACTGGTACCACCCATATCGAAGCCCAGAACAGGAGTACCGTCGGCATCATCGTAGCATGTCCTAGATAGACCGACAACACCGCCGGCAGGACCGCTGAGAACACCTCTCAAGCCAGTGAACTTGGACCAGCTGGTCAAACCACCGTCAGATTGGCAGATCAGGAGCTTGTTTGCACTCTCATCCTCCAACTGACCCTTGAAGTTCTTACGGAAGCCATCCAGGTAGGCGAAAGTCATGGGTGTGAGGTAAGCGTCTGCGACAGCTGATTGACTGCGCGGCACGTACTTGGCCATGGACTGCAGGACTGAAGAAGCGGAGACTTTGAAGCCCATTTCTTCAGCGAGCTTTGTGACTTGTAACTCGTGGTCGGGGTATGTGTATGAGTGCATGAGGCCGATAGCGAGGTTCTTGAAGCCTTGAGCTTTAAGTTCTTCAAGATCGGCACGGACAGCATCAAGATCTGGTTTCTTCATGATCCTGACGACTTCTCCTGTCTGACCAACGACGAGCGCTGGATCTGAGGAGACATCGATTGGGCCATTTGATGGCGCTTCGCTTGCGCCCTCAATAGTGACTCGTTCGTCGATCTCCACGACAGTTTCGTAAAGTTGCTTCAAACGACGAACCGACAGATCAAAAAGATCGGGTCTCGCCTGGTTTCCGATGAGAAGAACATCCCTGAAGCCCTTCGTTGCAAGGAATGCTACGCGATCACCCTTTCTTTCGAGGAGGGCATTGGTAGCGACTGTAGTACCCATACGAATGGACTCAATCGGTGCAAGGTCTAATAATGAGCCCTTGGGTATTGTTGTGTCTAGAGCGATCTCCAAGATTTGTCGGATGCATTCTGTGGGAGCATCATCATACTCATCAGGACATACTGAGAGGATCTTAAAGACGATGTGCTCTTGTCGACCGGGGACTTCGGCCCATGCATCTGTAAAGGTACCACCACGATCGATGGCGATGCGGATGCCTTGAAATGACATTGTGAGAATGAGAATGAGGCTTAGGGAGGGAATAGAGTGTGAATGAAGGGAGAGAGATTGAGATGAGAATGATTTGATGACATGGTTAAGCTTGGACGACTTGAAGCTGTATTATATTAAACAATCCGGGGTACATCTCGCCCACGCCCTCAATGTGTAAGTAGAGTGGATTCGCTATCATCGCCTCGAACAAAGTCATTGGCCAGAATCTGCTTAATCATCGGCAACTTCAACAAAGCCGATCCATCTGACCGGCAACTTTGAACTTACCGACTCATCTCCACCAACTCACCCTCGGTATCACCAACGGCAAATACAGGCGATTACCCCAGACTCGGGGACCCGCAGAATTTGAGATCATTCCATTACTCAACGATTTTACAAGGATGAGCACACGACGACCGAGAAGACTGCTTGCTGCGTGAGATGGCCCTTGATGCTTTGTGTTGAGATTTGGTCTGATTGTGAAAGTAGTTGCCATCGATGTCATTCGCAAAAGATAAAGTGTTCGGGGGATAAGCCTTGTCAGTCTTGTAAGTCGACGGGCAGGGCGGATGAGTGTGAGTTCCCTGCGAACAAGGAGCGGAAGATACCAATTGCTGAGAGGTAAATACTATTCAAATGTTCTCAAGCCATTCTGACGTGTTCTTGAATCATCCTAAGGTTATCATAACATACTAACATCATGTTCAGTTACCTCAAGAAGCTTGAAGAAGATAGCAGACGCCTTCAAGCTATCACAACTCATAACCAAACTCCAGAAACCAACCCGACATTCACTCCCTTCGATGATCAAGAAACCCAAATCGATGCCCCTCCATCTCTCTCAAAAGAAGAAAGCAACCTTTTCAACCCTCTCTTCGACCGACAACCCGAGAAGCCCATCCATGAACGATCCTCAGAACCAGGCTTCATCGGCGAAGCTTCATGCGCTGCCTTCAGCAACAGACTACTATCATGTCTCGACGATACCTATACCCCATCGACAGCTGGCCTGTCAAACTATCATCGAATGAACACGTATGGGAGACTGCCAGTAGATCAAGGACCAGGGTTTCCAGAACGGATGCACGTCAAGTTACTTCTTAACGTGGCTCGAAGATTCATAGGGAACTACCATCCGTTGTTTCTGAAAGTTACGTTCATGAAGGAGATTGATGCAGTTTATCGAAGGGAAGTGGTCCCGTCGGCGCTATGGCTGTGTAAGTTTTATGCGCTTATGGCTTTGGGGGAGATATATACGCATAGAAGGGGAGTGGGTGATAATAACAGAGTGCCGGGAACGAACTATTATGTCAGATCGGTCAACTTGCTGCAAGAGAACCAAGACCTCTATGAAGAGCCCTCATTGATGCAAGTTGAAGTTCTCACACTACTGGTAAGCCCTAGTCTTTGCCACTCCCCAGCTGATGTCAACTAACAATGAACCACACCAGGCCTGGGCATCAAACATACTGGGTCGTATACGCACAGCATACTGCTACAGCGGAATAGCCATGCGTCTCGCCCAAAGTCTCGGCATGCACAGATCCGCATCTCGATATACCACGCTTACCCCCGTCGAACGAGAAAGTCGACGGCGAACATGGTGGGTGCTGTACTTCTTCGACCGCTTCTCAGCATCAAAGCTTGGTCAACCCATCACCGTCCGAGACGATGATATCGATGTTGAGATGCCGAGCATGGATGGTCTGACAAAGGATGAGATGGCGGAGTTTCTTGATCCGCAGAATCTCATTACTAACATCAAGCTTGCTAAGATCATTGGAAATATCTGTGAGCTTTTTCTCTTCTGCTCCTTTCTTTCGTTGTGTTAATATTGTTGTGTAGTGACACATATTTACGGCATACCTAAAGCTACGAACGGTCTTTACATACATCAAGTCCACGGTATCTTGAAGCAGCTTCGGGAATGGCACGACGAGTTGCAACCGGAGTTGCGAGTAAAGGAGCGAGGTACTCCTCGGCCTGTAGCAAGTCTCCATCTTGCGTACAATCAATGCATCATACAAACAACTCGCCCTGTCCTCCTCCATCTCTTCAAAACCCAGTTCCAACTAGGAAGTAAAGTGAGAGAAGATGCATCGCCGCGACAGAATGTCTCTTCTATCACTCTTGCTTTAGCAGAGAGCTGTGTAAATGCTGCACAAGCATCGAGCCGTATAGTGGAAGGCCTCTTCTTAGATGGTAGCATCGCGACCTTTGGGTTTTGGGACGCACATCACATATTCTCAGCAGCTATGATTCTTATCATGTCAGCAGTCATGAAACCCACAGCTGTCAACTCAGATCATCTAGAGACCCTGCTAAGTGTCTTACGATCTCTGAAGAACGAAGGAAACATCCCAGCAGTCGACTTTTGCGAAAGGCTATCAGACATCCAAGCCCGTGTGTTGAACCTGAGGGCTACGGGCCGATTAGATGGTATGAGCTTTGATAGGCCACCCCCAATTATACAAACACCCAGTTCCATGCCTAAGGAAGTCTCACAAGTTCAGGACCAACCTTTCCAAACACCAATGAGCATGGAAAATGGATCTGGAGTATACGGGTCTGCAATCGTTGGCTACGAGAACGTCGACATCCTGGGGAATCCTCTTATAGGCAGTTTCTTGGATGGGAATCAAGTACAGTGGCTCGATGTTTTATTCACGGAGGATGGAACGTTAAGGGAATTTGCTTCGGAGATTGAAGAGCCATTTCTATTCAGGTAGAACAAATAGAAAAACTACTTCCTGGGTACATTTGAAGTCCTCTTGATCGTCATTCTTATAGAGATATGGAAACGCTATTAACAGTTTCTCTTGCGAGGACATCCATCGCCGTATCCTTCGTCACCTGTATAACAAGTTAGTCGGCATCTTGTATCTAGAAAGTGTCACTAGCACATACGCTTCTGTAGGCCAGCATCCTCGTGTCCCTCAGCACCTAGAACTCATGTTAGCAAGGCTTATGGTAGATATCAGTCCTTCAGAGTATCGTACGTTTGACCTCAATGTTGCTCTCCTCAACAGGAGCAGGGATAGCGGCACCCATGCGCATCCAGTCCCCAATCTGCGCCCACAACGATCTAAGTCGCTCTGGATGTCTGGGCACCCAACCCGGCATATCCTGATATGGAGTTGTGTAAAAGCCAGTATTCACTGCAATGGCCACGATGAATGTTGATACCAAAGGAGGCAAAAACAGTCGAAATGGCCGACGTATTACTGAAGACATGGTATGCAACCCAAGAGGGTTGTAGTCTTTCTTGTGAATGAGCTTCAGTGGCTTGTATGCTAGCACAAAACCGGAGATGATGAAGAAAATGGGTACTGTAGGTCCAGCATAAAGAAGTCTGATAATGAGGAGCTTGATAAGAGAAGTGTTGTCGTTTTGGCCAAAACCAGTGTCGAGACCTTCGTCCCAAGATAAGAGAAAGTGACGGAGAAAGACCAGAAAAGAGAAGAGTCCACGGAGCCCATCGAGATATAGGGTTGGGGAAGATGACGGTCGTGCCTGTGAACTGTCTTTAGGGACTGAACCCTGGGTTATGAAGCTTGGTAAGAGGAAGATGCCGATGTTTTTCGGCATCTTCCTCTTACCAAGCTGTTTCGAGCATGGTTGATGAGACAAATCAGCCTGAGATAGTCTCTGGGGGACTTCATGGCTGGTTTAGGCTCTGGTTCGCCGGATAAAATACCACCGGTCATGATTTAAGATTTTGTCTAAAAAACCTGGACAATACAGTGTTGGAAGAATGATTGACTTGGGGTTCAAAAGATGGGCGTGACACGTGGGGGACCCTAGGACATAAGTTGGGGACCTGGTCCTATTAGCCTGTTACACTATTGGGGACCGTCTGGCGCATATACTGAATACGGTCTCCTAAGTCTTCATCCAACTTATTATCTGCATAGTCTTTTATTCCTTTCGAGATGATTATCAACTCTTATATCCCATATTGACATGTCTCAACCTTCATTATCCGGACTGAGCTCGTCTAGAATAGTCTTGCTACTCGGCTCCCGTCCCAAGAAGTCCTTCAGAATATTAATCTCAGAACGACTTGACCCCGGCTTCAACACTTGATATCTATATCTTCTGCCCATCTCAGGACTCAAAGGGTCTTCTGTAAATTTAGATCCGAAAAGATCTGCCGCAATGACTATGGATAATGGATAAGCAAAATAACTACCATCATTTTTACGAAACATATGCGCAAACCGCGCCTGTCCGGCTCCCAAATCTTTCGGATTTGGCCCAAAGCTATGTGTGAGAATTTCTCTTTTTGTTCTGTTCCATATCTCAGTTGTATCCATCTCAAGTGCTGCTTTGTGAGTTGGAGGCGTATGAATCGCAACATCAAAGAGAGCTGGTTACACTTGAGCCAGGATGCTGTTAGCTCTATTTACGTTTCGTGTTCGTGCAACACTCTCTGCTAGTTCCCGAGGTAGAGCTTCTTGACTCTTGTAATGACGACCAAGTCGAATCAACACCTCTGGGAGCCATATCCAGTTCTCAAGCATGATGCTGGGTATTTCAATGAAGTCTCGCGAGTGAGGAATGGCATACTTGGTTCTGGCCACGATGTTGTGAATAGCGTGCCCAAGCTCATGAAACATGGTCTTTACTTCGCTGTGCTGGAGTAGGGATGGGCGAGATAGTGACGGGCGAGCGAAGCTACACACCAATGCTGATGCCGGGTAGTGTTTATCGCCGTTCGCTTCGACGAAACCCTGAACTAGTAGTTAGTTTGATATAGAAGATGATGGCACGTAAACATACCGGCTTGATCAAAACATGGTGGGCCCCACGATATTTACCCTCTCTATCAAAGAGATCTACGTATAAGTGACCCAAGAACTCGCCTCCCTCACCAGGGGAGTCCCTGACTCCATATGCCACAACACTCTCGTGCCATACTGAAGTCACGATAGACTGGAAGTCAATGCCAAAGAGCTCTTTGAATACATCAAGCACCCCTTGAAGAGTGTGATTGACCTCAAAGTACTCAGCAAGGAGCTCGTAGTCCACAAAGAAACTCCCCTGGGTTTGCTTATGAAGATAATACGCCCTGTCCCAAGAATACAATTCACTGACAGGCTCTTTGTAGTCCCTTTGCTTCAGCTGAATCAATCTATCAGTCTCAGCCTTAGCAAGGGGCTTTAACCTTCTGTGGAGACCATTCAACTGCGCTTCAACATAGCTAGCGCTTGGAGCCATCTTATCCACGATCTTGAGAGCCGCATGGTGTTCATACCCCAACAGACGAGCAACCTTATCACGTAAGGCAACTAGAGAAGTTAGGCGGGTTACATTGTCGGGGAGTCGGTTCTGGTCAGCAACTGCGAACCGGCGACGAGTCTCGCTGCTCACTGCGTGACGTATCAATGCTGTGACATGGGCATTTCGGAACGTCACTTGTACCCGAGTTCCGTGTTGAGGCATGGATGCAAGAATAGTCTCTGGAACGCCCGCCAAATCTTCACGCTCAAACCAGATCCCACCCTCGTCTTCCGTGAAGGCAGTTTGTGCAGCAGATCGCACCCGATCAATCTGTTCCAGAGTGGCCTGTAGCTCCTCCCGCTCTTTATCGCTTCGTAAAAACGACCCAGAGCGTAGATACTCGCCGTGCATGCGAGTAAGCAAATGCCGATCTTGTCCATCCAGGTTCCCATCCGGCGCCATCTTTTCTCTTTCATATATCGCTCCCACTAGGGATGCAATGTCAGGTCGCATGAGGATCTTAACCTGAGCTGCTGCGACACGTGTTTCTGCTTGACGGGCCGCATCACGAAGTTTCCTGTCGGGCGATAGCTGTCCCAGTAGCGTCGTCAAAATGCGCAGGCGACATGCGGCGCGGTTGGTGTCATCCACGATGGGGCGGATAATGTTGTTGAAGGTTGCGGTTGTAGGTGTGAATTTAGCGGCGAGATCGTCATGCAGAGCTGAGGTTGAGGTAAGGATGTTTTCGGTCTCGGCTAGTACCGTATCGGGAGGAAGATTTTCGAAGGATGGAGGGGCAGGGACCTTTTGTTCGGAAGACATTATGAAATCTTCAGAATATCCGCTCTTGAGTATTACTTCCAAGTGCCGTTCTTGCTGAGGGTCTTTATAATCCTGTCGTGGGGGCCAGAGGGCTCTTATGCACGCTGGTGAGATGATCACGCAATCCGGGCCCTTGAAAATTGATTGCCAGCGGTATACACATCATTGTGAATTTTCCATGACACCGAGCGCTCGGGGACGCAGCTCTCCCCCAGGTCTATTTCCTCCACAGTATTATCTCAAGGCCTAGAAGAGCCAGTCACTGGTAACACTATTACGCGGAGCACCTCACAAACAATCCGATATTTACTTCCCCTTGGACGAATTCCATTGATGCATGACTTAACACGACCATCAGATAGGGAATATACCCCTGTTCAAACCAAAGAGACAGATTCACTGGATCATGAGGGTTCTTCAGATTCAGGACTGACTGAAGCTGGGCCGAAGGAACATCCAAGATGGAACCTTTCATGCTTTATCGTTTACTTACTACCTTGGATACTCACAGTGATATTCGCGATTTGGACAGCCCTTCTAGCTGCCAAACTACATGCTAGATCTCAATTCGGATCGTATAAGACAATGCTCAAGACTGATTTCTGTAAGCCAGTCTCAACGTAATGTCACTCAAGATGCTGACATTGTGTCATCAGCTTTACCAATACAAATCCCACTGGAGGAAATACGATTTCGGGGCAGTCCACAGTTTCTTTAACAACGGTACACCTTGGATGAAAGATCCAGACGAAACGGCACCGTGGCCAGAAAATGTGCGATATGTTGGTGAACCAAGCCATGAGATCGATGAGAACTGGCAGAGGCTTATTGGTAAACGCTACTTCTCGATCTCGGAAGAGGAGGCCAAAAGAGCTTGGGGAGACAGACAATACGAATTTGTAGATCAAATCATGGGAGGGTATACAGCAGGGTATAAGTATCGCTGAGTTTTCATGTTAAGAGGCGATTACTAAACTCATGCTTACTAGGTTCGACATGTTTTATACGTTGCACTGCGTTGTAAGGCCTTAAGAGCCAGACTGACCTCGAAATTAGCACTGGTAAAACAGAACGAACTTTGCAAGGCATTGCGTCCCGAACACTATCCTCCAAAGTCTCATACGCTTCATGGAACGTTTCACGACGGCATGTTTCTCAATATCCAACACACCCCCTTCAGAGACTGATAACTAACTTTCGTACAAGAGCATTGCATAGAAATACTTCGCCAAGCAGTCCACCGCTATGGAAGTACAACTCTGATACCCGCAAGGTTCATGGAGGGCCTTGAACATAATTATATCGATTCAGATCAACGCCATGTCTGTCATTCGTTCACGGCCATCCGGGACTTTACGGACTCCAGAATGCCAGGCGGGAACAGATATGTCACTCGAGACCAGTCTTTGCTGGATGAAAGGAAGCATAAAATCACTAAAGTATGGGGCGAGGCAAATGGGGATAATGAGAAAGGGGGCGGGGGCGGCGTGAACTTAAGGAAATGAGAGTCGACGCAAGATAGGGGGTATTGCTTTCGAAATCCACAATCCTCAACTTCGCAGGATAATTAAAGGTGGCCGCTCACTAAGCCAGTACCAGCTTAGACAGATTCTGTTTCAGGGCGAGCGTCTTAGCCTTGGGCTTCCAAGGTTGCTATTCGTTACTGGCTCACGAGTGATATGCTTAGCTTTCGCACGGCAAGACAGACATTGCCGAGCCAGGGATTCTCTCTCTGCACGGAAAAGGAGAGGATAACTTTGCTACCTGGCCCTCGTTGAATCCCACTCGAGACTTCATTTGCCGATAGTCTCGGTGGCTCATCATCGACTCTTGCCAGAAGTTCTGAGATGATACTCTTATTGTTGGACGGCATGTCTCTCTTAGTCCTGCAGTTGAAATTTACGATACTAATGAAGCATCATGTGACAGCAGAGGGTAGATGTCAAGAACTCACATCTCATCCATCATCTTTCTAGTCAGACGTAGGCCTGATTGACAGACTTTGCCACTTCGTGGAAGATTTCATCACTGTTCTTGTACCAACACAGTCCAGCTGCTAAGAGGGTTCAAGTCCAAGTTTTATCTGTTGGTCCGATCGAAAGGACAACGGTATTTATACACAGCCTTGGAACCTGTAAGTCACTTCCCCAGAAGTTACTCTTCAAATTCAAAAGGGTTCGCGCATAGATTTCCGCGCATAGATTTCATTGGTCTGTATTACTGACGAGCCAGGTAATGCTCCCTCATATTTCAAAGCTTATAATGGTGAAGAATATGACACCTCAAACTTTAGCCCACGGCATTTGACATAGATATGCTTGGTTTTTATTTTTGGAGATAGAATGGTGGCTCAGCTGTGACCAAAGGCGTGGCTCAGTGATAAATCAGAGGGAATTAAAGTGCTGTGCACACAGAAGAGAAACTCTATAATCTTGAAGTTTCTTACCCGGAAAGATACTTGATTTGTTGCTGAGACCGTGGCGGAAAGCCTATCTGTTAACTCTCAACTTAGGGTATCCGGCAATATTTTGGAGTCGGCAAAATGACATGATATCTCTGATATCAGATAAAAAAAAATGGAGGCTTTGTGCTTGAATGCAAGAAAACCTGAGGAGGGTCGGTCTTGTAATCGCCTGATATCTTATCTTGGGAGGATAGCGTAGCCTAGACGTCGATCATTAACGTTCCATGATTGTTCCATGCATTTACTGTGGAACCACGGAAGATAGCGGGATAAGATAAGTGGTGTTGGATAGATAAACACGCCGAGGCGTTGCTGGCAGCTTGCTTGCAATACGTGAGTCTCATCCATCAATCAATCAACGCTCATCACAATAAAGAGAGCAAATGTGAATCGGTACCGGTAGCACGAGGTAATTTCTCAACAGCCGAGCTGAACAAAAATGACGTTCCACGGCATCTAGACTAGTTCTAGAAGCAGCCCGGCAAGTCAAAAGTTGCCGACTCCCTGAACCATGTCCCCATCGGCAAACCCCTCACTCCCGACGCCATCTCCACCAAGACAGGCAGGTCAACCAGTCGATCCCCGGCCCCAAATCCCTGACGTGATGATTCTGGGGTTACAGGACCAAGATAGTTCCTGTTACCAAATACAAATCCCTCTCCAAGATCCGGGGTAGACCTCCGTGCGGAGATAAGAACTCCTCCTCGTTCTTAAATTGAACTGGGTCCCGTCACTCAACTTTTCTCCATCATCATCATCATCATCTCAAACTCGTTCGTCAATATTGGGGTAAAGAAAGAGATTCGCCACTATGACTTCAAAGCCGGATATCCTTCCTGACAAGGAGATAGAGGAGCAGCGCAATGCTCAGGATGAGATTTACATCGACCCAGTTGCTGAGAAGGCGCTTTTGAGAAAGCTTGATATGTGGATTGTTCCACCTGTGATGCTGCTCTACCTTCTCAGTTTTTTGGATCGTGTGAATATTGGCAATGCGCGACTGTATGGTATGGAAGAGGATCTGGGTTTGGTGGGCGATCAGGTGCGCATCCACCAATGGAAACTTGACGACTATACTAACAGATGTAGTATCAACTTGCGGTCTCGGTTTTGTTCGTCACGTACATCGTTTCTGAGCTTCCATCAAATCTCGTCATCAAGAAATTCAAACCGTCGCGATGGATCGCGTTCATCACCACAGCATGGGGTATCGTCGCCACACTCACTGGTATCGTACAAGACTTCAAGGGCTTGGTCGCATGCCGCGTTATTCTCGGCGCTCTTGAAGGCGGTCTATTTCCCGGTCTCACCATTTACCTCACCATGTTCTACACCAAGCGCGAATACGCCCTTCGAATCGGGTATCTCTTCGTCAGTGCCGCCATCGCAGGATCTCTCGGTGGCCTTCTCGCTTACGGTATCGGTCACATGGATGGCGTAGCTGGGTTAAAGGGTTGGCGATGGATTATCATCATTGAAGGAATTCCAACATTTGTCCTTGGAATCGCAGTTTGGTTCTGGCTCGCAGATGACCCCGATTCAGCTCATTATCTCACCATCAACGAACGCGAACTCATCGATGCGCGCATGCGACGACAAATCGGTCATACCAAGTCTTCGGACCAGATGCACAAGGCTGATGTCTACGCTGGTCTCAAGGATTGGAAGATCTGGCTTTTCTGCATTGGTCAGTTTGGAGGAGATACTATCCTGTATGGATACAGCACCTTTTTGCCAACGATTATTCGAGGACTGGGAGATTGGAACACAGCTCAGGTCCAGGCTCTCACTATTCCTTGCTATGCTATGGGCGCTATCACCTACCTTGTGGTGGCATGGTTCTCTGATCGAACTCAACGACGAGCCGTTTTCACTGTCATTCTTGGCCTCGTCTGCGCCATTGGGTACGCTCTTCTCGTCAGTCCAGCTCCATCTGGAGTTCGATACTTTGGTTGCTTTCTCGCCGCCATGGGACTATATGTCATCGTCGGTTTACCTCTTGCTTGGCTTCCTAGCAATAACCCACGCTATGGAAAGCGTACTGTCGCCACTGGTCTACAGCTCACCATTGGCAACTCTGCTGGAATCCCAGCACCCTTCGTAAGTACCACCATCCCCCCCAAAAAGAGTCTCAGCTAACGCGAAATCAGTTGTACAAAACTCACGAAGGTCCCCGATTTGTCAAGGGTCACGCCGTTTCTATGGCCTTGGTCGCCATGTCTTCACTGATCTATATGGCATTCTGGGCTTGGTTCCGTCGCCAGAATAAGAGAAAGGTTGAGGGCAAGGAGGATTACAGGATTCAGGGACTGACTGAGGAGGAAGCTGAGGAGCTCGGAGAGCATAACCCGAGATTCCACTACACTTACTGAGAGGTTTCCATTGCCAGGTCTGGATTCTAATACCTTATCCATGTTCCATTCTTCCGTTTCGTGTATTTCGTCATAACACTTGATAAATCATCATGGTGCTACTTTTTTGCTATCATGGCTGTGAATTTGAGTTTTCAGATTGGCAGATTACCTTAGATACGACAAAGCCAAGCACCTAAAGTGCTTCCCCACCTTCGCATCGCGTCACGTCCAGACTTTCCCCTGACACTCAATTAAACCTCCATACCTTGCCGACAGCATCTCTCCTCTACGATCTAGCGCTCTTAGTCTCCATCACGCAGTGCGGTTCCACATATATTTCATCATGCCTCCCATCCGAACTGAGAAGAGCAACTCAGCCGCTGATGCCCCAGCTCCCGGCACCGACGCGCCCAAGAAGCGGCTATTGAAGCCCGTCGTCAAAGGCGTCAAAGAGGCCCGTTTCACAAGCAGCGAAACTGACTGGGACGGCAAATATCATAACCTCATTGGAACATCAACCCGAATGATTTACTTTGGCTATGCATTTGTCTTGACTGAGTAAGCCAATGCGTCCAGTTCAATGTGAGAAGAGTGTCAACGTGACATCAACAGTGACCATATTGATGACATCTTGGTCTTGTCACGTCAAGTTCGTGAAAAGATTTGGCAGTTCATTTTCAATTTCAGCGACGTCAGCTGCACCGCAAAGAACGGTGCCCGCGATCTCACCCACGACGCCGTCATTCGTCTGGCCAAAGGCCTTCCCAGCCTCAGAACCGTCAGTCTCCCCAGCGCAAACAAAGTTGGCGACGCGGGTTTCCTCAGCCTGATCTCCAACTGCCGAGACCTCAGACTCCTCGAGATCACCCCGTCCAGCACTAACTCATTCGGCTTAACCAAGATCACTGCGAAAGCTTTCGATGAGTTTTGTGAACATCCAGAGTGGGCTCCTGGTCTTAGGCAGATCATCATCACCAACGACGAGCAGAACAAGGAGTTCATGAAGTCGATGCGTGCGCTTAGCAAGCAGAGGGAGAAGTTGGTGGTCACGCTGCTTGGTCGCAGCGAGGAGAAGAAATGGGGAGACTTTGAGATAACTACGATTCCGGAGCATTTTATGAAGGGTCGCAAGTGCTCACCAGAAAAAACGCCCCGCGGAATTGCTCAGCGCTACGGTCAGGATCACTCCATTCAAGTCTGAAGGATTTATATGCTAGCCAAGTTGGATATGCCTGGTCGTCGCTGTTGAGGAGTGAGATGAGGCTTATGTTGGATAAATTTATGTGATTATAATATTTGGCAAATGAAAGTAAAATAAAAGCTGACATAATTCTGAGCTGCATTGATCCCTATACTCCGAAAAGGTCAGGAAGCGCAACTTATTGAATAATAATGGCGGTGCTATATTGTTGCTGAAGCCAGGCACAACAGAACAAATGAGGGGTAGCTTTGATTCTTTGCCTCACTGGTGCTCTTAGCGAAAACTTCACCAATAACATCCATGACAAAAAGCCATGGTTCAACAGCTAGGGCTTGTCGCTTTCAGCTGCGGCTGAGTTAGGCAGATTTCTTCCGAGATAGAGAGAACAAGGGAGAAACAAGAACTCAAGTTTTCAAAACAGCGTTAATTCTCTTTACTTCTCTCTCTGGGAGGTCACACTCGCAAAATGAAGATGGGCACATTCGAGCGTGGCCAACGATATACCGGCTTGACAAAACAGTGTCAGTCCTACAATGGGGAACATAGCATGTATGCTATAGCCTGCGAGGCGAGAGCAAAAGAACTGTTCAGAGCAGTCACAACCATTGCTACTTCTCAGGGTAAAACTTGGGATCAGGTTCTCGGCTTATCTGGCGATTTCAACAACATGATCTTCGATGGAGGTTTCGAATATCACGGTCCCAAGAGTGTGGGCAAGTCTCTATCATTCACGCAGTGGTTCTTTTTAGCTTCACTCATTGGACTTGGCCATAAACTTGCTGGCACATCAAAGCTCATGTACTATGTCGGCTGCACACTTGGCATCTCAGCGAATAGCTTCCCCATCAATGTTCGAATGCCCGTCGCTTCACTATTTCATCTTGACAGACATCGCCAGTCATCTCAGGCAATTCCATGGGCTCGTATGAGCAGGTTTTTACGAGGCAATGGAAATTGCAATGTCCCCATCATTGAACTTGAGCTATCGTGTGGTGAACTGCCTTACGAAGACTCTACCGAAACAATTCACAAGCTCGCGGCGATGCGACTAGACGCATGTGCACATTCGATTATGATGAAGGCGATTTTCGACACGGTCTCCAACCTTACAAGCAAGGCGAACAAATACGTCGAGGGTCGTTCGACTAAGACGTCTTTTGATATAGACAAGGAGTTCATCACGGCCGTTGAGTCCTTGATCAACACGTTCGACAATGTTGCGGATCAAGCTTTGGAGTGGGCGGGAGACTATGACAGGATCTACCAAAAGAAATATATCGGCGACGACCCCGATCTCACGAATCATTCCTTCGAACTGCGGAAAGCAGCGCCTTCAAATATCATCAGACTCGACGTCTCGTACCAATTCGCCGTGGACTCTCTTCACGCTGAGACCGCGGCTTATGATGGTATTCACTTCGGAGGCTTTGGCCACAACAAGAAGTCGATCTTTCTAGACGATGATGAAGCTATCACGGATGCGTCATGGAATACAGGAGTTTTAGCTCAAGATGTCACCAAGAAAGTCATATTCAACTTGGTCGTCAATACTACGGAAAGAAAGCTAGGGCCTTTTGGTACCGGGGGTGATAAGATTAAAGAAACTGGAGAGAAGCAAACCTTTCAAGTTCCCGAGCAGATGAAAGTGTATGGTCTTGTTGACGCGGCTGGGAAATACATCGAGCACAGAGGGGATGTTATCATGGAGAGTGGGAGATTGATCACTGAGCTTAGGTTTGTTGTCGGCCCTGCACAATAGCATCGTGGTCAAGAGAACGAGGTATCAGGGATACCCATCTCAGCTCCTATTGAAATCTCTCGCACAAATCATTAGAAACTCCCAAATGAAGCATGCGATTCCTACTAGACTAGATAAGTACTTGACCTCTGAACACGAAATGTCCCCAAAGTACACGTCAATCAGTAGCTTGCTTGCCATCTACAATTAGCGACTCAGACATCGAAATTTGCCGGCCCCTAGTTGGTATATCCTTGATGATGCTCTGGGCGCCGGCCAAGTCGGTAAGGATGGGAACTGTGCCAAGGTCATCTCCAAAGATGCTAATCTCCGCAGAGTCTTCAAGACAAATATGGGTACCACCTCCAAGTAGCTCTTCTTCGATCTGAGTGAGAGTTGCGGCTAATTTTCTCGAAACATTGCTGCTGTCTTCAGAAAGGTGTAATTGTTGTCTAGCTGTGAACACAATTCGTTGACCCCAACTGATACCAGTCACCACGTGAGTAGCGACATCAGTGTCCAGTTCGCGTAGCTTGATGGATTTCTTGACGCCACTTGCAGTGAAGTTTAGCTTCTCATATACAGTCGTGATATCGTAAAGCAGAGAGCACTGCGTGGCATGGTTCGTGTGGCGTTTGTCGGACAAATAGAGACCAGACCCCTCTACCTTCGCAAGTCCAGCGAGAATGCTGACTCCCAATTCCTCTTTGACGCCAAAAGCAGCGAACTTGCCCTTTAGCGTATCATCAAAGATAAATTTGGTGTTGGAAGACGAGATTTCTGTAGTTTCGACAGTGTTGGGAGGAAGAGATTTGTCAAAAAGAGACATCGGAAGGAAGTTGTCGCCACGGGCATCATAGAGGCTTCCTAAACCGGCAAGTTGCCCTAGAGCCGGGCGCTTGAGAGGAGACGCCATCTTATCGAGAGTAGATGGTTCCTAGGAGCTAAGGTATTGCGACGTATGAGAACAGGCAGCTTCTGAATAAAGACAGATGTTACAAGTGAGGTCAAGTAGTGAAGATGAAGGTCGATGTGCAGAAATAGGCATGAAATAAGACGGGACACGGGAGAGATTTAATACGGGCAGTTGGACGGAAATCAGCTCACTCTGGTGCTTCAGAGAAACGCCAGTTGTTCTTTGTTGTTTGCAAGCGTCTGGATTAGTCCTTTTGAGTCAATTCACAGCACGCTGTTGGCCGTCTGGTGTAACAAATCAGACGGCCAACAACAATAAACTTCCCGCTTGCTACACAATAATTGTCCTAGAGCCTTGGCTTGCCGTACACAGATACATGTGCTATTTTCAAGCACTGTTATTATTGGTTCACACTGGCGCATAGAAACATGGCAGTACATTCAACCTCAAGGCACGTTGCCTACTAACATTAGCTAGCTGCCAATGCCCGTCATGTGCAAACTTGTGAAATGAGAGAATTTTCAGCCAGGCCTTAAGAATCATGATATCTTCCTCTATCCTAAACTCACCTTTATACTTTCCTTACACACGGAATACAAATCTATCTTTCCTTGCCTGGCCAGACATAGGAATATATCTCAATATATCTACCTGCATATTTGTCCCAGAGATGAGTGATGGTGTCTCCATTTAATCTCCGGCGTAGCATCTCGATTTGGAAGTTCTCAAGCGTCAGCCTCGGTATAACTCAATCCGCCTTAGTGGGCTTTCTAGCGTGTCGTGGAATTTTCCCATAAGACTGCTCCATATCTGAGAATCTAAGACCTTACACCTTCAGACTTCATCATCTCAAGCAAAGATGGCGCGATCAATTTCTGATTCGAAGCCCAAGCCATCCACGTATTTATTCCTTTACAATACCCTTTCAGCCATTCTCCGAACAGTCCTCTTACTCAGAACGACATACCTGTGGTTAACCCAAGGCAATGGCGCTGTGTGGGACGAACTCAACATCATAGCGCGATGGACTGAGACTTTTACTGTAATGGAAATTATTCATGCTGTCACTGGTCTTGTCCGAGCAGCTCCCGCTACAACGGCGCTGCAAGTAGCTGGTCGAAACACCATTGTTTGGGCTATCACACGAAACTATCCGGAGGTTGGCTATAGGGAGACTGCGTATAGTCTTATGCTCATGGCTTGGAATGCGGCTGATGCAATTCGATACTTTTACTTCACTCTTCAGACGGGGGCGGGATCTGTGCCAGGTGGTTTGACATGGCTGAGGTGAGAAGCATGACGAGATGTGATGAGAGAAAGAGACTGACTCTTAGCAGATACAACATGTTCCTTATTCTTTACCCCATTGGTATTCTCTCGGAGATGAAACTTGTGTATGAAGTCATCCAGCCATCTCAAGCTCGGAATCCAGCGTATCAGTATTTACTTTGGTTTGGACTGGCGATCTATGTTCCAGGTACGTCTTATTCAAAAGACTACTTGCGTTCCCCTTACTGATATTCCATCGTAGCATTTTACATTCTCTTCGGACACATGCTAGCCCAGAGGGCCAAGTTAAACCGCACCAACCTCAAGAAACAAATCTGATCTTGGGCAAATCAACTATCAATAGGAAATTCTGGGACCTGAAATCAAGATATCGAATCCGATTGCTTGCAGAGTTTGTCTTTTGTGCGATCTTGCAACCGGATTCTGCCAGGATTAGGCTAGCCTGGGATGAATGGCGGTCAAAGTGGTTATAGCTTCAGATGTGTTGGTTCTGCAAGACCTAAGCGCGCGGTAACAGCGAACCAATTAGACACTACAGATCCATGCAGAGAAAAGGGGGGTTTCAAAATGAATCTCGCAGTCTCAACATCTATCTGCGAGATCATTCTTTTGTAGTTATACAGCCAAAAGATCAACTCCACAAGCCAAGGTTACAGTCTCAACTCCGTCCTCCAAGAATGCGCTCCTCGTCGTGGACAACGCTCCGCAGAAGCAGTACATTTAGTACCAAGTACAAATATGAATCAACACTCGACTCGACACATATTCGTCTAGTAAAAATCCGTCCGCGAACACGTAGCCTCTTATCGGAGAGGTTAAACATCGACGTGACCACTCATTCTCTGGATGAAGCAGAGGCACTTGGCTACCATGCACTATCTTATACCTGGGGTGCACCAGTGGGAGAAGGCAAACGTACCGACTCCAACTCATGCATACTGGTCAACGGCCATAGATTCTACGTCCAACCAAACTTATTCAGTGCTCTCAAACGCTTCGAGGAAGTTGATTGGTATTTATGGATCGACGCAATATGTATTGATCAGACCAACCAAAGGGAGCGTGAGATCCAGGTCGGCATTATGAGCGAGATCTACAGCATGGCAGCCCGAGTCGACATCTGGCTTGGTGATGGCGGAAAGGAGTCAGTTGAGGCTATTCGTGTGATACGTATACTTTCCAGCTTGAATGAGGAGACACACGGAAGTGAAGTGAGCCTGGACAAAAACGCAATCAAAAGCTTAGGCCTTCCAGCTATGCCTTCTCTAGCCTGGAGGCCATTTGTTGATCTTCTACAACGAAACTGGTTCCGCAGAGCTTGGGTGGTTCAAGAGACCGTCCTAGCTCAGCAGACATTTGTGTTCCTAGGAAACAGCGAATCCATCTCCTGGGAACAGCTCGCTTCTGCACTGTGGATGATCAAAAGACTGGGCTGGGATCCCAACGAGACATTGGCCATGGTCAATGTATCGCAGCTTTCATGGTCGCCAGGACCATACGCCGTTCACTACATCAGCCTGGTCAAGATGTCCCTCGAAAGTTTGAAAAAGCCCCGAAACCAACCACTGATTTTTGTTATGGAGGACCTCACCGGCCCTGATAATTGGAAAAAGACCGCCAGTTCTCACTTGGCGTACATGATGATGGTGTGCCACAAGTTCAAGGCAACGAATGCTCGTGATCGGGTTTATTCGTTATTAGGAATGGTTAATATTGCCGCCAGCCACCTGGGAATTCCTCGATGCGACCTGGAAGTTAATTACGATGCTTCAGTTGCTGAGGTATTTACAGCCGCCACGACGAACATCCTAAATCATTGTAACCATCTGGGTTATATCTCTCTGGCTGGTTTTGCAGAATTTCACCACGGCGCACACAATTTACCTTCAGACGATATACCCTCATGGGTGCCTAATTTTTCCAACGAGCCCTCTGCTGCAAGAACAGTCCCTATCCTTTTCCCCCGTGGCATTAGCAAAGACCGATTGGACGCAGCACGATACAGCGAGATTGGTTCTCTGGGATTCAGCATTACTGGCTCGCGGCTCTCTGTGCAAGCTCAGCGTGTCGGACAGATCCTTCCAGGGCTGTATCAGTTCTATGTACTCGCTTACCATCTCGACGTCGAACCCTTTGCGGCCCTTCTCCTACGATGCGGCAAGCGCTACAAAGGAACTGGAGAGCTAAGCATTGAAGCTTGTTGGCGTACTTTCAACTTTGGCGCAAATGTACACGGTTCAATCATAGATTTCTCGGCGCTTGGCGGTAATTTTAAAGCCTGGTTATCCTTCATCTTGCTTGAAAACTTGCGGGTTTGGGATACATCCATGACAGTCGACCAACGACTTGCAATCTTGGAACAATTGACAAACTTCCAGTCTCTTGTAGCCCGAGATGGAGACGAAGCTTGCGATATGCTTCCAAGTATTGAATGGGTCAAACAGATGCTGCAAAAGTTAGGCGCCTCTGATCCCCTAGACTCACAGTTGGCGTCAATACTTTCATTCATGGCGAGGACCTGCTCATTGGGGGGGTTTTCTGAGGAGTTTGACTTGGAGTGGACGTCTGTGGTGGCTAAGGAGCTTGCAGACACGTTTATGCTGGCTGCTAAGTACGCGTCGGTACTAGGAACATATGTTGGTCAGCGGCGAGTTTTCCTGACAGACGAAGGTCACCTAGGACTGGCTTTCTCGTCTGCACTAGAAGGAGACAGTGTGTGGGTGGTATCGGCTTGTCCCGTGCCTTTGGTTCTGAGGCCTCGAGCTGACGGTACTTATCAACTGGTCGGAGATTGCTACGTTCATGGAATCATGGAAGGCGAAGCAGTGAAAGATAATAGCTGGGAGGAAATAACCATGACCTAATAAATGATTTCGGATAGCATTTTCCTAACATTAAATGGAGACCTTTTTCTGTGCTTCACCAGCCCAACAAAAGATTATTTCTGGCTGCTTTTCTGTCATCTAAGCCTCAGATATCTTCTTTATAGTCTGAGATCCGTGGCTAGGGACCAAAATCATGATACAGGACTGCCTTACTTCCGACCGTATACGTATCGTACAGTCATGTAACTATGAACCTCTGGGTTGCGTATTGCCTTACGCAAACTCATGAGAAACACCTGGTATTCATCTTTGGGCCATCTGCAAACGTCCTGCCACATCATGAGAGTGTAACCTATTAGGTGTGAGTAACCCATCAATTGTCCAAGGTTGGTTGTCTTACCCTCCAAATCGTTCTCCAGCGTGGCCTTGACAAACCGCCCAACCTCGGCACTTTTTGGATCTTTGGGCCAGCCTCCAATAGGGAACTTCAAGACATTGTTTTAGTTAACTGCAGTCAAGTTCAGGGAAACGTACCTTATAATCAACTGTCTTAACATCTATGAATCCAGCCTCTCCAAAAGCCTTCTGTTGCAAATCGTGGACGAAGAAGGAATTGCCTAAAATCTGACTACCGTCTTCAAAGAGCTTCTGGTAGGTTTTGAAAACAGGTTCCAGCTCAGTAGTTCCATCGTCACTACGAAATGTAATATCAGCCTCGCCTGACTGGACCCAGCCCCCTGGTGCGCAACATCGGTATGCCTCGCTAAAGAGACTATTCCAGTCTCTGATAGCACCAAAGAGATACCGGATATGAATGAAGCTGAAATCATTTTCTTTCCACGTCTAGGGCTGGGTAGCATCATCGATTTCGAACCGAAGATTCGGGGGTACCCATTGGGGTTGGCAAGGGGACAGATCTGTGCCAACTACTTCTGTGTTGGGATATCGGTCGGAAAATTCACTGTGACATATAAGCAAGCGACATTGGCGGACTTGTATGAGTATCTTACATAGCCCAGATTCCTACGAAACCATTAGTGGTGGCCAAAGGAGGAACTGATGAGAACTCACCGCTACCGGTACCAACATCCAGAACTCGCTTCAAGCGTTGTACAAATCAATACCAGTACTCTCAGCCAGATTATTTATTTTATGAGAGCACCTCACCTGTATAGAATCTATCTTGATAGGGGCGAGAAACAGTTCGCCGTCCAAAAGAAGCGTCAAGTAATGGTGTCTGTTGAGCAGTCAGCACCTCGTTGATACACATTGGGGCATGAAAGAAATCCGCACGTTAGATCCATAGACTCAACTTGTTGATCATCATTGGGGAAGAAGTAATTCGCGGTGAATTTGTCGCTGTGGTACGTGCGCCCCTGGCTTCGACGGTATTCGAGGATACTAGCAGAAACAGAGGCGGTTGAGCTCTCGCTGCTAGGACTGTTAGAAGCATGGAATGTGTACTGTCTCGAAGATCACTGACGTATCGGTCCCGATGGAAGAGTCGGCATCTCCAGGAGAATCATGCTGCTCGGAAGTAAGTACCGTCCTCGATATGAAATGGGTGTGAAGGACAGACATCAGAATCGTCCGCAGGGCCAAATTCGCCCTGAGTCGGTGGAGATCTTGACGGCGATTTCGGCTTGGCAGTGGTTGGTCCTGGTACCTCGGGCGCCGTTGTATCTCCTGCAGATTGGTTCGACATGATCATGTAATGTCAAACGCAGGGAAAGATAACAGCAGAAGCAACACTATGAGACAAAGGGGGGCATGTCTGAAATTTGAGGCCTTTTTCTAGCAGTCGTCTTCAAACAGAACAAGCATGACATGATATCATATCATATGACAAGGGGGGTGTCCCTGGTCGTTGTCGAAGCTGACCCACCAATTAGGATAACGGCCCGGGCGGCCCGGAGACCTAGCCAACTGCCAAACCCCCGACTAAATATTGGCTCATAACTTAACAAACGCATCAACATGCTTCATCATGAGAAGGTCGTTTCAAAAAAGATTCACCAGAACGCTGGCTCATCATAAAGTTCATATAACTGTCATCCGATTCACGATACGTTCAGTCCCTGATGCCCCGCCTTAGTCTTCATGACCTGAAGCCAACCAGACAAATAAGCTCAACCTGATCCCCAGTTTCCCAGACACCAGAAGCAGCTTGACCACGGTACTCATGAGGAAGACACTTCTCTAATTCTAGAGTTTATGATGTTCTCGCTCTTGTTGATGATCTCTCATGCGCCCGGAGCGATATCGATTATCTCCAGATCTTGGTGCTTTTTGTGATAGCCTGACCAAACAAGACATCAAGCCCTCCTAGAGTCTACTCCCGACCCATTCACGAGCACTCCAACCTAGGAGAAGATGAGGTACAAAGATCGAGTTCCAATCTTGCCATGATTATATTAGTCGAAAGCTACCTGGCCCTTACATCTCTGTTCGTTCAATACGGTGGTTTTCAACAAGACTCTTGGTCTTTTCCCCAAGTTATCTTCTTCTTGCCATCATTCCAGGCTCTTGAACTCCTCGATACCGCTCATTTTTCTTTCGACATCAGAATACATTCTATCGAGAATTTTGAACTCTTCTCGCATTTTTGTTGAGCCATCATCCGAGGTAATGGCGTCTTTTTCCACCTAGCGCACATAACCTCTCCCAAACCTCAAGTTCCTTTCTGCTCATCTTCCTGTCGGGACTCTTGAAGGGCTCCGCGGTATCACGTTACTTCCTAGGCGGATCTAGATTGTATATCAAGGCTGGACCATGAATGAAAGGGCAATCAGCTCCAATACAATATCCATTGACTGAGAAGCTCGGACACGATACCGGTTCTTTCTTGAGTCCTTCAGGAGTTGAATGCAGCCATTCCTCGTCACTGACGCCTTTCTTTGCGAACAAAGGGAACCCTTCCTCGGTATCGTTGATGTTTGTCGCTCTGAGCGAATCACGAACGCCTAGAGTGTCCTCTTCCACACATGGTGTTCCACAATATCCACAACAACGCCTGGGAAGAACCAATGTCTCTTTACCTTCCAAGGTACAGGTTAGGCATCTAATCCCAGGTGTAGAGCTTTTCACAACCTTGTGTTCGGCCTCTGTAGATGGTTGGATTTGTCGAAGATTATAGTGGTTATTCACTATCTTGAGATCCGGCTCGACTTTGGGGAGTATCCCAACACTTATAGAGCCCACAAAGATCACACGTTGATCATAACCCTTGCAATGACGTTTAGTTTTGATACAGTTGTTGCATATCGGCCTTCCTTCATCGCATTTTATTCGACGCTTACGACATGCTTTTATCTGTATTAGTATTGCTGCTCTTAGGTCACACTTGTAATAGGCAGATGGATCGACTTACTTAAACATCCTGTCTTTGTCCTTTTGCGAACATCATTCCTTTTTGCTATCTGTCTCTCCTTTCAATTCAACCTGCGATTTAGAGCTTGTAGGAGCCTTCGTAATGCCACAAGATTCCACCATAGCTCTCTGTCGTAACTCCGAGGAGAACTCTGCCCGGCGCTCGTCACGTTCTGCTTTCCCCTCGAGTCCCATGTTCTCCTCGGTGCCGTGCCCATTATCCAGCACCGGATCATGACTAGCTGGACCGCTGAATTGGCCAGACTTTCTGAATTGCGGTGCTTCAACCTTTATTGTATCACCCCTTGATACCCCATAGTTCCGAATGGGCGTACCATCGATTAGCAGTTTAACGTCGTGGCAAGAAAGTTCGACCAGATGTCTGAAGCTCTCAGGGACATACGTCATTCCCGCTGCGAGCTCTCTGATCTCAGACACTCGCAGCTTGCCATCTCCGATGTCATGTCGTGGAAACTTCAATGTGTATAAGGATTCCTTGTGTCTAAGGTGCAGAACGTCAACATTGGCGGGGTCGAAACTTCCTCTGTTCAGGATAGGGGCTTTCATTTCGATCCGGTGGTGCGTTATAGGGTCTTTTCCGTGCTCAGAAGACTCATCTGCGGGGTCTGTGTCCAGAGACTTTCTCGGCTGCTCAATGGCCGTATCTATGCCCATATCTGATATCGAAGGCAGCTTCTTGTCAGCCTTCTGTGGACGAATATGGGTCCAACCGTGAGCCTTCTCCATGTGCCGCTTGCAGTTCGTTTCTCGTTTTGACTTGTAGGGACAAGACTTAAACATGCACTCGTAAATGGCAGGGGTTTCGGAATGCTTCTCGCGGTAGTGGTGGTCTCTATCACCCTCGGTAAACCATCCGTAACGATGATACGTACAGGTCGGAACCGGACACTTCCATGGGCGAGATTCGGGCAGTGTGAGACCAAAGCCATCGACAATTGCGTCTATGGCATATCTAATGCCTGACTCAGATACATGCGTAGCCTCATCTTCGCTCTCGTTGGAAAGGCGGGTGACATAAGAGCTGGCTTTCTGCAACTCGTCTTTTTCTTCAGACTCCACTTCTTCATTTCGCTCGAACTCGGAATCAGACTCGTGGTTCTTTTCATCCTCTTCGCCTGGAAGATGCGGTAATGCGAACAGAGCAAGTTCCTCTTGATGACGACCAACGTGCCGTCGGTATTGTTTAAATGAAGATTGTCTTTCTCCACACAGAGGACAGTCTGCTGGCTCGTTCTCTGACTTGGTCCTCTCGCACATGGTGAGAAGACTGACAAAGTGAGTCAGTTCCCTTGCTTCTGAATGCTTTTGCACTAAATGCCGTTTCATGTCTGAAAAATCAAAGATCTCGTTGCATCCAAACTTGCAGACCCACGTGTTCCAATGATATTTCTTGACATGGCTCGCCCACTGGTGACGTCTCTGAAAGTCTTGGTCTGGGGCGGGACAGCCCAGCTCGACGCAAATGTAAGGAAACAGATCTGAGAATACGTGTTTCCTGTGATCTCAAGTCAGTAACAATTACATTGGAGAGGGGATGCTAACTCGCTTCCAATGGTTCCTCGATGAGACAGATATCATCATAAAACAAAATGGGCATTCGAAAGGTCCATTCTCGGCTTTCGCTGGAAGGGCAGGTATCTTCCGTCTCTCTGGATTCGCAGCAGATGTTGCCCAAGACGTCTGTGATCTTCCAGTATCCGATACATCATCCGCGTCCTCCTCCAAAGATATAGACTCATTCACATTAAGCTTCTTTGGCAACGAAGAGGCTACAGTACTCTGCATCTGGTCCTTACCATCAAGGTCAAGTCCACTTGCCAACTTTTCATGATGCAGTTCTCTGTATTTAAAGTACTGCCTTCGTCGAGAGATAGCCTTTCCAAGCCTCTCTGCGATCGGTTTCGGGGCCTTGGATAGTTTGTTGCACACATGCTGGACGTCAAATGGCTCGTAGCCAGATGTATCAGTCAAGCAGGCTTTCTTGAAGCGGTCATGGGGAGAAGGGTTGTGAATAGACACCGAAAGCCTGAACAGGCAGTTGATGTCTTCAACCATGGCAGCGAATATTTGCAAGAGCTCAGATGGCCCAGATGCGTCGAATTTTACTGGTTCATCGTCGGAGTCGTCATCTGAAAATTCCACTGGGGACAGGTCTTGATCCCACGGTGTTAATTGCCCGGTGAGAATGTCCTTGGCTATTGATGTCAGATGGAATATTGAGCAACTCGATCGAGAAAACTCACCATCTTGTAGAGACTCTCTCAAGTCCTCCAAGAGCTCAACCACCTGATCTCGGATATTTGACGCATCTCGCAGCCGATGATCGAGCGAACTTCTTCCTTTCCTGTGAGCGCCAATGTTGCCACTCCAAACTTTGAATCTGTCCAGCTCGTTCTGCAGCTTCAAGAGAGATATATCGCTCTGGGCACCATCATCGGGGATGCCATTTTGCCATATGGCAGGAGAGCTGCAGAGACTATTGAACTCTTGAAAGCAGGCCGAAACATGATCAGCAATAGTGTTCATGGCTGTGCAAAGAATTCAATCAAGATAGGGCGGTACTTGTTATCTCGAGATCCATCGACCCAGAAAATATGGAAAGAAGATCGGAATGGCACATGCCCGCTGGTGGCCCTTGAGGATGTGCTAATCTGCAGATGCTGTTGGTCAGATCAAGCATCAGCTGCACGTCAGCCGCAACCCCTCTTCTTTTCAACCCTCAATCAGCGCAGCTGAACAAGACCAGGGTCGGAGCCTTAAAATTTTCTCCCCTTACACTCTCGCCCCTTCATCAGCTTCATTTCAATGTCTGGCTTCGAGGTTGCCGGTATCGTGCTCGGCAGTATACCGATCGTGGTATCTGCACTACAATGCTACATGAACGGTCTCGGTACTTTGCAAAATTTCCGATCCTACAAACGAATCCTCAAGAGCCTCATCTTGACTCTCAAAACTGAGCATGTCAATCTCCAAAACATATGCGAGAAGCTTCTCACGGGAATTGCTCCCCAAACGCGTATCGAGGAGATGATTCGAGATCCATTTGGAGACCATTGGAAAGAAGAAGAGATCTTCGACAGGTTACGACTGAGGCTCTGGTCATCTTTGCAGGTATTTGATGATAGAGTGCAGGACATGAGGGAAGCTATCGAGGAGATGATGTGGAAGCTCAATGTTGGCATAGACGGAAAGGTAGGGAGCCACGGCCAACATTGTGCCTCAGCTAACTGGAACAGGCTGATTGGGCTGAAAGCTCGTCGATAAGAAAGCAGTTCAAGCGAGCGACGTTCATCCTTCAGAAGTCCAACCATGAGGAAGCCCTTACGAGAATACGCGACGGTGTCTCTGCTCTGCAGCGCCTAGCAGTCCTCAACACGGATCTAGAGTCACAACGAAAGTCTCGATCACAGGGAAGACTCAACAAGCTTGTCAACGAAATGCTGAGTGGCATATATGATGCTCTACGTTCAACAATGACTTGCAACTGCTCTGGCCTACACGATGTTGGCTTGAGGCTCACGCCGCCATCACGTACTGTTGTTCCCGAGGATGACGATGAGGATATTATCAAGGAGTTGCGGTTCCGCCTTGCAGTTTCGTACTTGACGGGATCACAAGTCAACACTTCAAAGCAATGGAATGAAATTCTCTTGAAGAGCGGAGAGAACTCGGAGACGTCAACGGTTTCTTTCACGGCACAAAGTGCATGCCCTTCGAAGAAAATGGTTGGGTTTGCTGTTCCTTCAACTACCTCTTCGACAAACAGCCAGCAATCACAAACAGTTTTCATTGAATCAGCCTTATCAAACCTTACACTCAATACGCTCAGGACAATATCAGAGCCTGTTTGTTCCAAACACATCAGCAATCTCTGCGAAGCAATGCATACGATGGGGAAGAGAAAAAAGGGTGAGAGATGTGGACATATTCAGCACTGTTACGTGACAGAGACTAAGAGGTATGATGTTTATACACTTGAATGTTTGGGTAGTTGTGATGAATGGTCTCTGGTACCACTAAAAGAAGTGCTTCAAGATCCAGCGCTGCTCTACGGTGACAAGCTACGCCTGGCTTGGATGATTGCTTGTGGTGTCTTACAGATGCAAGGCACACCTTGGGTTGCGGACATTCCAAGAAGCGACGACATCTTCATTGCCCAAAAGAGTGGTGTTCCTCAATTCCGGCATGTGTTTGTCCTCAAGCAATTCCCAGAATGCCCCAGGGCCAACACATCAGCATCACCAACCAACCCGTTCATGCTTTATCTCGGAATCCTACTCACTGAGCTCATTCTTGGCCAGTCAATAGCAACTCTGGATTTGCCCCAGACTCAAACATTAGAGCCCGGGTTGCCGAGACATATCCTTGACTACGAAGCAGCTAATAAGCTTTTGGGAAGAGTCATGATGGCTGGTGGCTCCGGGTATTACAATGCGGTTGAGCGATGCTTACGATCGGATATGCAAATTGGGACAGCTGGAGGTTCGTGCTGTTCTCAAGGAGATGTGATTTCTGGAGTTCTTGATCCTCTCGAGCAGGACTTGCGAAGATTGGTTACATGATCAAAGTTTGAATCGTCAGCTTGAGCTTCTGTTGCGCGATGTTGAATGGCCACACTGCGAAGGTTCGATGGTCTTTAAAAGCATAACAGTGACTCACCTTTCGTCGAACTTCAAATGCTGACGTCCGCAATTCCTCGACCATCAACAAACTCTTCAGGCGAAAAGCGAAAACTAAAACCGCATTCGCAGACTTACTGTCAAACATCACGCCTGCCGCAACGAAACATGCCTTGTTTCGTCTACATCAACGGCTACCCCGGTATCGGGAAGCTGACGATCGCGAAGGAGCTCCAACAATTACTCCCAGACTCAAAAGTCTACCACAATCACCTCCTTATCGATCCCATCGACGCCCTCGTTGAGCGCTCATCTCCAGGCTACCATGAGATGCGAACGGGTCTACGGCGATACGTCCTGAACGAAATCGCGACATCAGAATATACCAAGGATGAAACATGGATCTTTACGGATGCGCGAGAGGCAAGCGCAGCGGGAGAAATGGGCGCGAAGGATTATGAAGCAGCAGCGAGAAAGCGAGGCGTTTCGTTCATATCGATCGTGCTAGAGTGCGAGATTGAGGAGAACATGAGGCGAGCGATCAATCCAACGCGGGTTGCAAGCATCGGCGCGAAGCTCACGGACAAGACGATATTGAGGCCAATTCTGGAGAAGGAGGCAATTTATCGTTTCGGGAATGACAACGAGTTGGTGCTGGATGTCACGAAATTGAGTTCGAAAGAAGCTGTTCTGCGGATTAAGGAGCATGTCGATCGGCTGGCTGCATGTCCGTGAGTCGCATGGTTGTCCTTCCTGCGCGCGCTTCGCTCAGATCGAGACAACGGAAAGCCAGGCGCAAATCAAAGCGTTTGGAAGAGCTGCATGTTGCGCCGAGATGCACTCAAGAAGACACCTCTCTAATCATGTGCGAGAAGGTGAATCACGAAAGATAGCAACGATTGAGAACCACCCAACGTGTGTTAGCATGGACCAACAGCGTTCATCAATTGGCACAGATTCCGTCCGCGGCTGCATTTGTCGGGCACCGAATGCGGCGCAAACCGGTAGCTAAGCGATACAACGTAACAGTCAAGTGTCTCTCGTCCAAGACACCAAAAGCTGAGACAAGCTCCACGACTCAGCCGCAGCCGAAAGCGAATATTCAGTGGCTAAACAACGCGCGTTGGATCGAATCGGTCCCCGCGGCTTTGGACAGCTTCAAGTCATTCGCTGTTGTTGTATTCGTAAATCGTGGCGGTACCTGCACCTACTGTACGCGCGCGCGTTGAACGTACAGGGTTCGGGAATACAGCGGCAACTTGCAAGGAGTGTTTCATGACAGGACAGGACAAGAACGGGACAAAGTCGTAAGGCTAACATAACAGCCTGAGGATCAGCTCTTTATCAAGAATACGGTGAGAGCCCCGTAGCAATGAACAGCTTATACGGAAGATCCTATGAAGAGCTGTGGCTCGTAATCTTGGTGATAGCGCTTTAACAAACTTGACTCGTGCTCCGTCAGGCATTTGCTAGTCTTCAATCTCCAGGCCCAACCTCTTACGCCAAGAAGGACCCTTTATGCAGGAGTGAAACTCAGCCATGGAGGACGCGCAATTGCCAAGCGCTGGACCCCTGCAACGTCAATTCGCAGTGGAGTGTCCAAGACCCTGAGCTGAGAGGACCCAGAGACTGCACTTTTAACATTTTAGAGTGAAAGACGGAAAGGCTGTCAAAACCCAATATCATTTGCCGACTCGTAACGGAACGTGCCGGCATGACCGTCGCTAACTAGCAATTAGTGCAAGCCCAGTGCTGTAACAAGCAGTGTAAAAGCCAACACAGTCAGTAAAGCGCCTGTTCAAGGTGCCAAGACTGCTGTACGGTTAAATCGGCCTTGGTGCGCGGGATTCCCGTTATTACGCCAAGGTCACAGCGAAGGGCCAAGAAGGATACAGATCATCTGGCGTCTCGTCTCGTCTGCAACTGCGCCCCCTGTGACCCTTTCCTCTCCAGAGGAAAACACATGGGCCTAATAATATAACTTGACGCTCTCTCTTCCACCTCCAACTCTGCCATCGCATCTTACACATTCACAAATAATCCCATAAGCCACATCTGTCATAATGTCTGCTCCTTACGATCCCTCCCAACAAGGGTAAGCTCCCAGTCACAAGAATATGAAGAAAGCGAAAGCTAACGTTTGGACAGCTACGGCTACCCTCCTCCGCAGGGCCAGTATGCCCCCCAACCCTATCCCCCTCAGCCCGTAAGTTTATGTGAAGCTCAAGTGGAAGATCACCATTTTCTGACAATACGTAGATGCAGTACCAGCAAGCCCCTCCACCACCACAACAAGAAGAGAAGAGCCACGGATGTCTATACACATGGTAAGACTTCTTTACTCACTCCCTACTACCCTACCAGCCAATACTAATAAACTACAGTCTTGCTACACTCTGCTGCTGTTGGCTCTGCGGCGAGACCTGCGAGTGTTGTCTTGAGTGCTTCGACTGCTGCTGTTAAAACCCACCACCAACAAACATCAACATAGCTTAATTCACGGATTCTAGCGTTGCATTTGTTCCAAAGCTCGGGGGAAAAGAAACGCATTCTCTTTTTTTCTTTTGTCAACATGTTTTATCTCTAGCTACCCCATCATCATACGGTAGTGTCAGTGTCAGCTACCAAATACCACCACATGCAATGATAACCTGTTTTCACGTGTTTGTTTAATTGGGTGGGGTTCCCACTCTGCAACTCTGACAATTGACGTTTGTTATGCATTGGAAGTACCTGTTGCTCATTAATAAAGTGAAGTTTGTGGTGGTCAAGGTGGAATGTAATTACTCTTGGCTTTGCTCGTCCTTGATCTTGGTGCAGTCGCACTCGGCGGGACATGTCGTTGGCTTTGGCTTTATCGTCGATGAAGCAGTCAGATTCGGCTCTCTGCATGGTCTGCATGCTGCGTTGGTCAAGCATTGTGCGTATCTGAGCGTGTCAGCAATGAAACCTGATTGGTATCATGGACTTACTCATCGCTGTTCTTATCTTTTATCCTTGTGCAATCACACTCAACTGGACATTTTATTGGATTGCCTGTTGTAGGCGTCGGTTCGTTGACGACGATTATCCTGACTAGGCCTGTTGAGATTGTCTCGGTGTAAGTGCCCGCCGGCATTGTTCTGTAGTCTGTGTGAGGACTCATCGCCCCAAGCATGTCGGTAGGTACGCCATCGCCCCTTGGTATATGCGCATGGAGCTTGAGAAGTGGCTCTTCATCTGGTCGCGGGATACCTTCTGCAACGCCCAGGAGCATCAGTACGCCAAGTCCTTGAAGAGACAGCATGGTTCAAGCAGTATCTCAATAAGTGGCTGTGTGAGTATAATCATGCGAATCTCAACTTAGTCCCAGCGGTTTGGTCCTGGGTTTATGTAGTCACTCTTCGCAATCACTTGATCTCACACAAACGACCGTTGCTTTTGATCACACTCTACATACGATTCTGCGCAACGGACCTCCTTTCTTGGTAGATAACGGTGCTTCGCCGGATCTGGCAGAGTTCCTTGGTCGCTGGGCAACCTCAACGGTTGTATCACCACGGTGTTGATGCTACCGGCGTGGTAGACCATGCGCAGTAGTCTTTTACATCATGGCACTACTATGATTTGGTTCGTGTCAGCTGAAAGACGTGAATAAGTGTTTGTGATGAGTGGTATTGCGTTCATGGTATTGGTAAGCAAGGGAAGTCCATGATGATGAGCTTTGCTCAGGAGCATCTCAACATCTCTCACTGTATCGAGAACTCAGAGCCTCATGAATATTGTGTATATTCGTGATGGCAAGCCTCAAATCTCACCTTAGAAGTAGGGGTCTCGCCCATAACCTCAAACAGCAGCCATAATCGCTTCAGCCTCAACCCCAAGACTTCACCATATCAATACCCTTCCTTCGATCGTACAACCTCGCCGCGCGGTCCTGATCTCTGTCCAACACCGTTACCATCAGTACCACGCCCATCACCACACCTTATACAACAACCCTAATCCTATTCCAGCCCTGCGCCTCGCAATATCTACTCAACTCAGCTCCCCATTGCGAAAATGTCTCGGCCCAACACCGTTACAAACCACCATAATTCACCGAACGGCAATCCCAAGCGAGACAAAAAAACAGAACGCTTTGTATTCTATAAGAAAATTTTCACTACTCAAACATCGTTTATCCAAATAATTCTTTTTACTTCTTCTTATCACTGACACTTTGTTTCCGTCGCAGCACAAAATCCTTCATCCGTGACACGCCCCTCCAAAACGGCCCGTCCACATCAACACCATAAGCCTCCATCACAGAGAGCACAGCGTACGACTGCATCCACACCAGCACGATGAAGTCAAAGATGTGCACGAACCACCAGAAGTGCTGGCTTCCCAGCGGACACGTGGCGTACTCATACTTCCACTCCCAGGACTCCTGGTCGAACCAGAGACTCAGCAGACCGGCGTTTCCGCCAAAGTCGCCCATCATGCTGCGGACGGTGATCTCACGTCGGCCCGGTATGCCATCGGTGCCTGGGATCTTGAGATCTTGTGCGTCGGACCAGGTTTTTACTTCCCACTGGCGCTGGGATGGGTCTGTGCCGTTCGTCTGGTTGATGTAGTGGTACGTGTCGCAGCCGGCGTGATCGTGGCCGTTGAGCATTAGACCTGCGCGGCCGTAGCCACCGCCTGGGGCTGTTCTCTTTGAGCTCATGCCCCAGATTCCTTCCAAGAAACCTCGACTGGCGTCGGAGCTGAGCTGATTTTGTTCCTTGAGACCTCCGCCATCTGCTGCAGTGTGGAAGTCGAAGAAAGGAGCATCAACACAAATGCCTGCTGGCTTGTACATTGGGATATGCGTGAGGATCAAAGTGAATTGACCCTCATATTGAACAGAACCTGCGGTCGAAATGACGTTGTTGATGAAGCCGTATGTCGCATCCTGTAAAGGAAGAGATTTCGCCGGTGTATCAAGATTCATATCGTTGACAGCAACAATGCGAAGCTCAGGGATAACTCGTGTCGACTCGGGATTGGTATCAGAGTACATCGTAGCTATCACCTCGGGGTCCGTGATGGGAAGCTCGAACCGCAGCTCGTAGTTCGCCTTTCCAAAAACTCGTTCAAAGCGCTCCAATCGCTCCTCGGTCAAATCTCCAGCGTATCCAATATCGTGGTTTCCTGCCACGTTGAGCATTCTCTTTTTCCAAAGCTTTGCTTCATCGCTACCATCCAAGACGCCAGAAATGTTATAATCGTTGCTCGGGTTTTGCGCCAACTCGTCGGACAATCTCTCGGTTCCCTTGAACACACGGTTCCAGAATCGTCGGCCTCGCTTCTCAAACTCCTTGTCGTCGATCCATTGACTACCGACAAGGTCGCCCAGGACCGACACATGGGTAGGGTTGGACCACCAATTGACTTGGCGGTAGATATGCGCCAGGTAGAAATCGTTGCCCCAAAGATCAAACCTCTTGCGCTGCGACATGAGGTAGTAGGGGAGATCCTCCATGATTATATCGACGATATCGTGTATGATCTTTCGTACTCGCTCGCGAAAGCACCAGTGACTCGTCTGGAACGTCACATGCTTGAAAACACTCTGCACATGGGGGAAAGTGCCCAGGTAGTTCGTAATGATCGAGGTATCGCCTTCTAGCTGAGGATCTCCCAGCGCGAGGAGTCGAAAAGGCGCAAGCTTAGCATGATCGTCCGCTGTCGGCTTCGAAGGCCAGTGGAACTTCTTGGTCAAGTCATAGGCCTCCTGACTGTCTCTTGACTCGACGGGGAATGCGCATCCCTGGACGATGGGGAAGATGTAGAGGTAGATTGTGAATGCTATCGAGAGCGGCACCAGTAGGCCCAGGCCATGGCGGAGAAAAGCCACGACTTTCATGTAGTCGACCTCATGCGCAAGCCACGTCGGTGAGGTTTTTGGAGAGGCCAACGGGACGTTGTTGGGAGCGGCGCAACGATTTTGGTCTGGAAAGGAGAGTTGGTGTTTGGTCCCTGGTTTAAGGTACCGTACCCCTGGAGAATTGACGACACGTGAAGTTTAAATGGCTTAGTCATGCGACTTGGACCCCTTTTTCAGGGAGAGCCACGCTGCATCATTGATTCAGCGAGTCATGTAAGACGGCATTGAAACAACGGACAAGTTTCTCTATTCTTAAAAATATGCTTGATTTTGTTAATTGACTGTCTCTGTTCTGGCGCCGTGATATTTCGACCAATGCGACCCAGAGGTTTTGGCCTGCAATGCTACCTACCCTGATGATCTTTACCCAAGCTCAACTCATCCTTGTTGGTCATCATGTAAAGCGTTCAATTGGGTATTATCTACTTTAATATTCCTTTTCAAAATTTCTCGGTAATTGGTAGACCCAGTGAGGCGTCGTACGACTATGTTCCTTCCATGAGAACTTCATGGTGTCGTCCTCAGGCTTGTTCTCGACGATAGCCTCGTATCGTGGGTGTATCGTATCCCGATCATCAAGGGCAAACAGTATGACGTCGCAGAAATGTATCCGAAGTTGGATGAATCTCAAGATTCGTTGCTGAATTATTCCTCATAAAGCTCCTCGTCCTCCTTTGGCCACTCCACCTCAAACTCGGGCTCATCACCCTCCTCATCCAGCACCGCAAAGGCAAGAAGACTGTTGTTCTTCAAGCCCAGCGCTGTCGGTGTCTTCTCTCCATCACCCGTCTTGAGTTTGACCCATCCGCTCGAGGGGTCATTCGGCGTCTTCAATGCGCCAAACGCAAGGGTAGAGTCTGCATCGTAGGTAGTCTTCTCGGAAGAGTCAAATGACTTGGTAAGTCCATCGGGGTATCGTTCGATCAGAACATTGAGGAGTTCAGTGGCGGCACTGGAGAAGGGGGCGAGGGCGTCGATAAAGAGGTAGATCGTATGGATGCCGTGCTTGAAGCGCACCGAGATGTTTGCGTCATCGACGTCAGTCTGAGGTATCATTAGCATTGAAGCGCATCATAGGAAGGCGATCTGGGTAGTACCATGGTGTCGATCTTGATACGAATGTTTGGGGGGACGTCAGAGTTCAAAGCTGCCTCGCTTTGTCCTTCATGAGGGGCATTGAGACTCAGATTAGCGGCGGGAGGCCGACCGCGGCGCAGCTCAGCGCGACATCACGTGAGAGCGCGTAGATGGAGGACACAGGCAGGATTTGAACGCTGTCACTCCATCAAGATGTATGGATATCCTGGCTTAAGATGGAGGGAAGAAATGCTGCCCTACAATAACTAACTTAAACTATCGATACGTCATCTTCAAGGATTTGTGACAGCTCAGCAGCAAGATCCAGGAACGAGAGCAAGGCATCAAGTGACAGCTTCTCGAGCCGAATGCTACCCTGGAACATGCAGTGGAAATGGATGTTGAAAGAATCATCTGGCCAATCATGGGGCATACACTGCCATTGACCGAGGAAACGAGTGACTGAAATTCACTCCCTGGGAGCTTGCCTACTCGATGGAATTTGTTTTGGAGTATTGAAACTGGCCATTCAAATTCTCAACCATTCTTCAGCGTGTAGACTGGTGGATTTCAAGCTCCATGTGGATACAGACCGTGCGTAAATACTGTGCTAATGCATGAGCGCACTGTTCATCATGACATGAGCCTCAAGTTCACTTCAGGCAAGCATCGAAGCGAAGTCGTTTCAATTACATATTCAAATCTCACGATACAAGAACGTATCCCTATCGGGCCTTCGCCTGTCATCTTTTTATTACCAACTCCAACCCCAAGCGCAACCCCTCTTCTTCATTACCGACTCCAAGCGGCGCCAAAAAAAAGCAGCATCCACCGCCGGGATTGCAAACTCCGGCTGGTCTTTCGTTCTCCGCATCCCACCACCGAGACGAGACTCCACTAGCCGCAGAGCCTCGCGACAATCTCGGCCTTCTCTGAAAACAGGAGCACAGCCTAGAAACAAGATATTCCCAGTCCAGTCTTCACCACAATGGCCGCCGCTCCGTCGCCGCCGACCCTGACGCCGTCACCCCGGCCCGGCGCACCAATGCCAATGCCCTCAGATCTAACATTCCCCCAGGACACGAACCCGCGCCTGTCCATCGCGACGCCAGTGCGGCTCATGCTGGGAACAATCTCGTCAGCAGTCGTGGGCTTCTCGCTTGGTGCGACGCAGGGCGGGCAGATGGCGCAGCTGCGGTTCCGGGCGGAGCATGCGCACAAGATGCCCGACACGACGACAGGGTGGTACTTCTACCACAAGAGCAAGAATTACCACGCCATGCAGGGCGGCATACGAGAGGGCTTCCGCATGGGTCTCAAGACGGGCTTCTGGAGCTTCCTGGCCTTGTCGCTTGAGAGCACGGTCGATCGATATCGCGGGGCGAGCGACATGTTTTCTACGACGATAGCTACGCTTACAGTCGCCGGCGCGTTTTCTCTTTGGCGTAAGTGGTCAATTCTTTTCTTTCCCTCTCTTTAGGTTATCTCTTTAGACCTCGGCTTGACTAAGGGAAACGGTATTGCGCAAAACCCCATATGGGGAATGCATGGCGTTTTGGGAGCTTTGATGATGGAAAGCGACGGGTAGATATTGCAAGCATTGCATGATGTGGAGCAGGGTTTTTTTTCTCTTACATTACATTTTCTTTGCTTTGCAGGCGGCAGAAAGAGATGAGCTAACAAGCGCCGATATTCGGCGTGTGCATCTAGATCGCCTGTCACTCACAACCGCCGCCCGGACCGCGCGATATGGGTTGTTGTTTGGTCTTGCGTACGGTGGGATTCAAGATGTGCTTGGCTTAGCCCGAGGCAGACCGATCGGGTATGTCGAGTTCTTGCGAGGTCGGAGGTCAAATGTAAGACAAGAAGATGATGCTCGTCCAGCATTGTGATGTAATTGGGTTCTTCAATGTACAATATATAAAATGTAAGTATATCACGACTTGGTCAATGGCTCATAACTTAACTTATCGCACTGACCAGAGACCAGCACAGGGGAATAAACATCCATTGGCGCATGGAAGATCAATTCAGAGATAAAAAATATGCTAGTGTCGTTTGTTATCGGGGCCCTCCGAGTTTAGGACTCTCTAGGTAAACGCCTCTCCCGTAGACCAGCCCAGGGCCATCGGCTTTGGTCGGTCATTTATGGAGACATCATCGATAAGCAAACGCTGCAGAAGGCTTCTAGCGAGATCGAACATTTTTCTCTCTCTGAGTTCCAGGCCATTGAGATACGGTAGCAGAGCCCCATTCGTCATTCAGTGGATGGATTGGATGTCGGCATATCTTATCCATATCGCCTTATCTACATAAAGTACCGAACGGCAAACAACACATCATCGTCAGCCCCCTTGCACATCATTGACCAACAATGGAAGTTGGCTGTGAAAGTTAGAGACACGGACACATCGTCATCAAAACAAGTCACAAGACGTCTCAAGTCTCAGCACAAGCCAACCCAACACTGACTGTCAATCTCAAAGCAGTTAAGAGAATGCTGGTGATGCATCTCCAAGGTTTCCCCACAATGCCCTGTGCTTGCTAGCTTTGCCAGTGTCACCAATTACATAACACGTATTTACTGGGATCGCGGCCTGTTGCGGCAATCACTGAAACCAAATCCCCAGCTTCAACTAATCTCCCCAATTATCGTGGGCTTGCACCCCCCACGCCCCTCAACGGCTACATTCGGCCATCATGGTGATGCTGAAGCTAAAATGAGCCACGTGACGGCTGATAAGCTCCGTACAGCTGGGTCCCTTTTCTTTTTTTTCCTTCGCTTGCAGTCCATTCTGATAGTCACGGGCCGGTCTGGCTCGGCCTTTGCGGAGGACCGGGGGGCATAGCGTAATTATGACCATGAATGACTAGTTCAACTGGAGCAAGCTGGAGATCAATGGCGAAGATTTTATTCTCTTTTCTGCTGTGGAATGGGGGAAGGCCAGACAAACAGGGCAAGGGAGATATGGATTATCATAATCGGGCTGGAGATAGCGCCACCTCCCTCACACGCCCCAGCCCAGGCACAGACCAGAGTCACCAAGCACCGCACTCAACCGACACTGATAGTCGCTGCCCTCTGAGATGGATATAATAAGCTCTCTGCCACCCGTTTGTCCATTCCACAAACCCAACCAGATAGAACCTAACTTGAGTTATCTTGCATCATCGCTCCGTAAACCTAACACCAACATCAACACAATCACCATCTGCATCTGGATCCCTCCATACTGATCCAACATCTCCATACAACTACCAACTCAGGACCTTCAACTCAACACCACACACACATCTCATATAATGAGCTCGGCCCTTCGGCGAGGGACTGCCCAGCCCCTTCGCTGGGCGACTGCTTCCAACGCCATCACCATCAACACACTCCGACCATGCCTCACCATCACAAAGACCAACATGGTCGCCCGCCGTCACATCCATTCCTCTGAGCGACGCACAAACACCATCGTCGAGCAGCAGCAGATCCCCGATCCTCTTCCTCCCATCTCTCCCAGCAAGGCGCCTCTCTCCGTTCTCCCTCTCATCATGATTCTCCGATCTCTCGCCACCATGACCGTCTCCTCCTCGCCTCTGCTCCTACCTCCCTCTCTCCACGTCATGGGTATTCTGGCCAACACCACCAACCCTCTGCTCAACCCCGACAAGAACCCTCTTCTGCGATATTTCCTCAAGAAGACCTTTTACGCTCAATTCTGCGCAGGCGAGAAGTCACCCGAGATCAAGAAGACTATCGATGGACTCAAGAATATTGGTTTCACTGGTGTTATTCTGAACTACGCCAAGGAGGTTGTCCTCACCAAGGATGAGGGCGAGGGTCTGAAGAACGGTGCCATGGAGACCGACGAGTGCATTCAGAACGAGATTCTTCCCTGGGCTCGAGGTACCCTCGAGACTGTCCGACTTGCTGAGCCTGGTGACTTTGTCGCCCTCAAGTTTACTGGCGCCGGAAGCATTGCTCTCTACCAACTCAAGGACCGTCTTCCTCCCAGCCCCGCCATGTACAAGGCCATCGACTCCATCTGCCAACTTGCCCACGAGCGAGGTGTCCGCCTCCTCTTCGATGCCGAGCAGGACATGCTCCAGGACGGCATTGATGACTGGACTCTCGAGTTCACCCGCAAGTACAACAAGGGACTTGGCGAGGCTGTCATCTTTGGTACCTACCAAGCCTACAAGAAGAAGTGCCCCGAGATTCTCTCGAACCACCTGAAGCTCGCCCAAGTCGAGAACTTTGCCCTCGGTGTCAAGCTTGTCCGTGGTGCTTATCTCAACTCCGATCCCCGCGAGCTCTTCCACGACACTAAGGAGGAGACCGACGCCTGCTTCGACTCCCTCGCCGCCAGCGTCCTCACCCGCGAGTGGAACATTGACGTCAAGGGTTCCGGCGAGTACCCCGCTGCCAGCCTTGTCGTCGCCTCTCACAACGCCGAGTCCGTGCGACGAAGCCGCGCCATCATGGAGGCCGGCCGAGCCAAGTCCGACATTGCCTTCGCCCAACTCCAGGGCATGGCTGACGAGGTCAGCTGCGAGCTTGTCGAGGCTGGCCAGTCTGACAAGACCAAGATTCTGCCCGCCTACAAGTACCTCGTCTGGGGTACCACTGGCGAGTGCATGAAGTACCTCCTACGACGCGCACACGAGAACAAGGATGCCGTCCAGCGAACCAGGGGCAGCCGGGATGCTCTCTGGGCTGAGCTTGTCCGACGATGCAAGAGCGCCGTCGGCTTGGCTTAGAAAAGTAAAAAGAACAAAAACTAAAAAGGGACAGGGAAAAGGGAAGAGAAAAGAACTTGATATCAATGTCTTTATGTTTCTTTTGTTTTGCATCATGGGTAGCGATCAGGAGTCCAGGGCGTCTAGCATCTCAATATCCGAGATAGATCAAGCATAGATGAAGAAATGACTTACGTTTTAGTCTTTAACGATGATTATATGATTGACTGTGAAGCTTTTGACTTGGTATTGTGCTTCAGACACCCCTTAGAGCCATTGCGCCAATGACGAGTGACTCCATCTCCTTCTGTTTGACCTTTTCATCTTTAATATCGTCCAACCACTTGAGTCCGTTCAACTTGTAGTACTTGCGCACCTTTGGTACGTCAGTGGTGGTGGAGATTTGGTCATCTGTGATGGATAAAGCCTCTCCCTCAACATTGGTCTTGAGATGCTCCCAGATCTGGTCATGCGTCAAGGGCTCAGCACCATCATCTCCAGGGAATGTGACCTTGACAACGATGAGGTCTTTGGTAGAAGGAGAGATACCATATCGACGATAGGCATCAGCAATCTGAGCATGAACTGTCAGCCTTAAACGAAGACATGTCGGAACAAGGGGTCACATTACGTTATTAGAAGAACTCATGGCACAGACAATCTCGGAGTGAACGTTTGGAGTCCTGAGAGCGCCATTCACAGCCGTCGACGTAGCCTTAAACACAGCGGATAATAATTGAAGCCGCGAGACAACCTGGTGATGATGCTCCGTATTAATGGAAATTGCCCTATACCCAAGTCGGGTACTCCGCGGCGGAACTCACCACTGAAGCATCGATGAAGGCGTACTCGAACTGGGGGTTCCGAGCAAGCAGCTGCTGGTGCAAAAAGGCCGCATTCTGTACGTCACGTAACAGGGCAACGTAGACCTTGTGCGAGTTTGGCAGGTGTTCGAGAGAGACTATTTCGAGAGCCATTGTTGCTTTGCTTTGCTCTGCTGACCAGGGCCTGGAAGCCGATAGAGCCGTTGTAGTTGGCTTGGCAGTGAGCTCTTGGCAGTTGAATTTAGGAAGGCAACACAAAAGTTCGCTTAAGGAGAATCTGCTGATTTTCGTAACTTAATTTTCTCTTGGAAAAAAGGTAGTGCGTAACGTTGTGATGGTGGTTTGAGCAGTTTCGATCTTGGGTTTAGTTTAGTGTGGAGGGGTAAAAAAGAGTAAGATCTAGAAATGGGCTGTGCAATTGGTACAGCAGCCCGCGTACAGCGGGGCACGTCAAGTCATGGAAGTCAAGGGTCGTCACATGTTTGTTATACTGTGTTCGTACTGTATATTCAATCTCATGCGAGCTCGTCTTTGACACTACGATAACTCAATTTTGATGCTGTAACACGTCACGAAGTGAGGGGAGAAGCCGACCTCAGTATCCCACGTACAGAGTTATGTTAGGATAATATCTGTGACCATTCATCAATTGCTATGGCTAAACGTTTTCCACGTTGTTCAGTAACAAAGTCAAGACTCAATCGCTTCATCCGTTTCACCCACGTTGTTCAAATGATCGTGGCCATCTTCCGCCGTTGAGTTCTCGTAATATCTCCGATACAAGGCCGGCGCCACCATCATCAAGGTTGACAGACATATGCCGTCCGTAGCGGGAACGGGATCATCAACATCTTGGCTGCCCAACCTGAGAGGCTGACTTATTACAGTGAAGGCTGAAAGCATCGAACTTGATCAGCAAGGCACCGACATAACCAGAAACTCAATCAAAAGAACCACTAAGATAAACAGGTCTGGCCTGGCTTGGTCTTGGCTCTTCGGTACCGGCAGTAGGGTTGCATTTCATCAATGGTTTCATTCGTCTAGACAGGTTGCATGCAAATCGTAATGATACGAGTTTCCCAAGAGCTGACTTTGCCCAGACTTGGTGTTTCCTGTAGGCTCCGCTCATCAGCTCGTTTTCCTTTGACATTTTGCCCTTGGTGACGAATCGTCATGGTCGAATTGCTTACGGTACCGCCGAGGTCGACCTTGTCTCTTTCAGCCACAGCATCATTGCGCTTGTACGGCATCTTCTCCCAAGAAATCTCGTGGCTTGCCCAGAAAAAGACCACGGTCTAGACGGTCGTGGTGGAGTCGTCTCCCCTTGCAGCGCCTCGTTGGCTCTCTGGTTCCTGTGGGAAACTCTCCTCTGGCCTGGCCCTGCGAGTGTGTAGATCCGATGTCATACTCTGGGCTACGGAGAATTCATCCAACACTCACGTTGTCGTGGCTGCCCTCTCCCAATCTGCCGGTATCCTTCTAGAAGGACTCTCCGTTCCTCAAACACTGACGATATCTCGTCTCCGGGTGAGTTATCTTCCATAATTGATAGAGAGAACCTGTCTGTGCTTTTCCTCAGCGAGATACGGGCCTCCCGTGCAGAGAGAGGTTGACGATGGGAATAATTCTGTTGAACGCCAACTCCGGGACAGATCTGTTAGTACTGTAAGGTTGGTAAGGTTGGTGTAGGTATCTATTTTAACTCGCCAAGCTAAGATGTGAACTAGGGCTGGATGGATGGTTACAACCTCAAGACATCCCCCAGATCTCTCTGCTTATAAGACCTCGACGTTCACCAGCCTTATCCCTGCTTGATCCATCATACAATAACTGTGCATACTTTACCATATACATACAATTGCCTTGATTGTTCAAGTTCTTCAATATACCTACACAGAAGAACAGGAGATTTTCTACAGCCACTTAGAGTCTAGACCATTTCTTCTGCAGATCACAAGCAAATCATCTCATCTGTCCCCTCCCTCCCTCTCGTCCCGTCTCATATCCAGCTCCGCTCCTCGCAAGTCTTCACGTCGCATACGTCCACTGGGGTTCGTCGAGGCCTACATCTGCGCCTCCACCCAGTGTCGAGTCCCCCATACCCGGAAGGCCGCTAATGCACAGCGCATTCCCCGCTAAGCCCATCCCCTGTACAGTGCCATTCTCAGTGCCGGCAGCACCAGCGGCACCCCAAGCACCAGCCCCAGCACCGCCAAGCTCGAGGCCTCGTTCCCAGACCAGTATGATGGAGGCCATATCCCAGCGCAACCTCAATTCCTCCATCGCCAACTTTTCAACTCCCACGTCGCTGTCGTTGACGTCGCAGCCAGGCCCAGGTCCCCTCTACTGGCCCTTCGACGCCCGATCTTACCCTGCCCTCGCCTGGGCTCCTGATACATTCGCCTACAGCTGCAATCCTTCCTTCGCTGCTGTAAAGGCCCCTGCGACTGCGACTTCAACAAAACCCACTGGGCGCCGCCCGCGCCAGCCTGCCGCGATATCTCGTTGCACGGCCAGGACAAAGGCCAGCACCGCCTCTTGCACGAGCGCCAGCAACAAAAGCGCTTCGTCTTCCGCTACTTCTTCCGCGAGATCTTCACCTGCTTTGTCGAGGGGCATCTCCCCGCGCATCAAGTCCAAGATGCCAGGACGACCTCCCAAGCGGGCTGCTAGCAATGGCGACGATGATGGCACTATTCAAGCTCCCAGCAAAGTCAAGCTTCCCAGGCTAGAACGTGGCCCAGACGACTTCTCCAGCGTGGTCAAGAACAAACTACAGTCTTATACACGCACTGGTCAAGCTTGCGACAGATGTAAGGTATGTCATAAATAAATCTCGGGCCATGCTTTCACAACATGCTAACCGCGCGAAAATTACAGGTTCGAAAGATCCGATGCGATGCACTCCCAGAAGGCTGCTCCCACTGCACCAACCAAAACCTTGAATGCTATGTCACAGATCGCGTGACAGGGCGCACAGAGCGAAGAGGATACATGCAGGAGTTGGAGAGGGAAAAGAGCGACATGCTTTCCCATATCCGTGATCTTGAAAAGCTTCTCGACAACAAGGGCGTCGAAGTCAAGCCCTGGGAGTGGTCACCTTATGCACAGTGCCCCTCCGACTCAAACTTTGATGATATGGGCAACCCAATTCCTGACCCCAAGACTGGCGAAACATGGTCTCAAGTCGGCAGCGCATTGTTCAAGGACTCTGGATCAGCCCCCAGCCTGTCTCCCAGCTTCCCTCGCACATTAGAGTCCCGCGCTCATGAGAACCATCTTGGTGTTGGAATGGACAGTGCTCCTCTCAGTTCCATCGGGGGTACGCGACTGTCAATTCTAGGGATGACAGTCGACCTCGCGTCTTTTGAGCCACCAGATGCGGAGGAGCCTCCAGTCGATGGCAAGGTGGCGCCGTCGTACAACAAGTCCCCGCAATCTTTCCTCCAATCCATCATGAGAGTCAACCCTCCGATGGAGGCTGAAATGCCTTCTCGAGAAGATGCCTTCACCTGGGCCGAGTGGTACTTCATGACCTTCTCCGCTTTCCTTCCAGTCCTCCACAAGCCTTCTTTCATGCGATTGGTAAGTGCTGTCTCACCATATTCTAAGCTTAATCACTAACAGCCAATACAGTTGACCCGCATGTACGATGAACCTAATTTTGAGCCTTCAGTGGCGGAGCTTGTTACTGTGCACATGGTTTTCGCCATCATTTGCTTCCAGTATGGCACAAGAAACTGGCAGCAGGTTGACCAGCGCGCTCAGTTGAATGAGCGATCTAACAGTCATTACCATTTCGCCCTCAGCAAGTTCTTTGAGCTGACATGCACACGAGACCTGGCTTCGGTCCAGGCCATGGCCATGGTCGTCAAGCATACCAGAGCTTTCCCCAAGCCCGGTGTTGTTTCAATCGTCGCCAACCTTGCTCTTCAACGCGCACTTGAATTGAATCTGCACCGAGAGTCAAGAAAGCCAGGCGAGCCCAACAATCTCCAACATGAGCTTCGCAAGAGAGCTTTCTGGGTCATCATGACTGTCTACATCGCTGTTACTGGACGTCGTGGCCGGCCGATGCCTATCACCGTTGAGGAATTCGACGTCGGCTTTCCCGAGCCTATCGCTGATGAGCTCCTTTCGGATGAAGGCGTCGACACATCCCGCGACATTCCTTGCCCTTACTGGCCAGGTATCGTGAGCTTCAAGATCATTCCCATCTACATGGAACTGTACTCCAACATTTACAGTGTTCGACGGGATGCGCGAAACTATGTCAGCATCGTCAGGGCGCTTGAGGCTCAGATCAAGAAGTGGGAGGACGAACTCCCCGGCCATATGGTGATTGACCATGCTGAGCAGACCGAGCAGACCCGCCTGGCAGCTGTATACGCCAAGACATGGGCGCTTGAGTTCCGTCTCTGCCTGCGACATCCTTCAGTGGCCATGACCAGTGACAAGGCTATGATGGCTGAGAACATGACCATCTGCGAGGATGTCTCGCGCCAAATGCTTCACTGTCAAATGGAGATCCAGAAGTGCAAGTGCCTCGATACGACATGGTACCAGACTTCGATGTACACCGCTGGCACCTTCACCATGTTGGCTGCCATGTGGGAGAGACGTTTCGAAACGACTCCAGAGGCCATTGCCACGTTGCGGGAGGAGATGAACGGTTGGATCGGCATTCTTGAGGAAGCCGGCTCTCTTCTCGGTAAGTTCCAGCCCCTAGTTCGCAAATCAGTCAGCCCTAACAATACGACAGGCTCGGATTCTAGCCTTGCTACTGAGATTGGAAACATCATTGACCGCACGATTGCGTGGATTGACCATGACATGCGTAACAAGGAGACAAAGAGTGCTCAGCCTTCTACCACACCAGAGGTCAAACAGGAGCCAGTCCCAAGTTACCCATCTTCTCAGGTCCAGTCCGCACCCACCAGTGGAGGGGCTCAAAGTGAAGTCCCATCTACCAAGAACTACTTTCCCGAGTCCGACCTCAACGGCCAAACTCCTTACCCAACACTCGCCTACAATGATCACCCACAGAACAACATGGCACCTCCAGCTTACGACACTGGAGCCATGTTCTACAACACATCTGCACCAATCGCAACTACCACGTCGGCAATCCCGTCGTCTGTGGCGCAAGTAAACCCGATGCTCGCATTCTCACAGCCTCCCCATGTCGCGCCCCAACCCGATATGATGTGGCAGAGCCGCGGAAACACCTGGCATGACTGGACATCAGCCATCGCTGACACGCAAGATCGCTTCAGCGCATCGACTCTCTTGACGCTCGGAGGCAGTACACGAGACGCCTCGACAGGCGCGGGCGTCCCGGGCGTCACACCCAGCCCTTCGGCAAATGACATCAACAGCATTCAGCAGGGAGGCCAGTGGCCGCTGATAATTTTTGACCAGGTGGCGCCAAATGGATCTTGATTTTGACGGGGGAGCATTCACTGGGGCGTTTTGTAACTGGGGGAGTTTTTGCAATGGGTAAGAATCGTGATGATTCAAAAAAAGCGCTTCAACAAAAAGGATTGATGAGTTATGTATTGATGGGGGTTGGATGGTAAAAAAAAATATGCATCTTGGCATTATAAGATGAGTTTGGATGATGCTGGTTTAGCTTCTGCTATATACTATAAATATTTGCTTGATCTTATAGACGTACATAATGAATGTCTAATCACTACACACATCACACTTCACTAAATGCAATACTACTACACGTGAACTTTCAGTTTCAAGATGGAACCTCTAAAAAAGTCATCATCGTGATGGCAAAGTCTAACATGTCTCGTCATCAATGCTTGGTGTTGAGGCATCCGCTCTTTTTAACCGGAGCTTCTCCGACGAAGCTACCCACTCTTTTTCGAGTCGCGTTCAGTTCTAAGCTCCACGTCCAAGATATTGCGATTCGATCATTATCAGGAACCTCTGTGCGCTCGAATTGATCGCGCATTATCCCTATCGACTTGTACTACATATCCGACATCAACAGCAAGATGGGCAAGAAGCGGCGCGGTCACGCTGACATTGAGGAGGTCCTCAACCGGCCCTGGTGCTATTACTGTACGAATCCTGCGGCGTGCGCTCCGATCATTCAATGCTAACATTTATCGCAGGCGAGCGTGATTTCGAAGATCTCAAGCTTCTCATTTCTCACCAGAAGGCAAAGCACTTCAAATGCGACCGCTGTGGTCGCCGTCTCAACACAGCAGGAGGTACGTCTACAATCATCCGAATTCCCACGAAAGGCCGCGCTGACAGGCACAGGTCTCTCCGTGCACATGAACCAAGTCCACAAGGAAAACCTCACACAGGTCGAGAACGCGCTTCCTAGCAGACAGGGTCTTGAGGTGGAGATTTTTGGCATGGAGGGTATCCCCCAGGATATGCTCGATCAGCACCGCAACCGCATCCTACAGAACTTTCAGCAGGCGCAGAAGGATAGACAGATCGCGACGGGAAACCCGCTGCCGGGACAGGGACATGCGCAAAAGAAGATCAAGACTGAGTCGCCGGAGGAGCTGAAACAGAGATTGGCTGAGTTTCGGAAGAGGAAGCAGGAGATTGCTGCCAATGGAGGTGTTGATCCTGCTGCGGCTGCGAATACCGAGACGCAACCGCAAGCTCCTTTCGTGAGTTTCCTCTTCTCTACGGATTTGTTGGGAATATGCTAATATCTGTAGAACGGCTCTTACCAGACCCCTCCCCAAGTATCCTTCGACCAACAACAAGGCTACCCCGTACAACCCCCCAACCCAGCCCAGCCCTACACCTTCTCCGCCAACAACCTCCCCGCACGTCCATCATCCGGGGCGCTGCCCACGGCAGCTGGTCTACCCCAGCGACCGACACAAGGCGGATCGTGGAGCGGTGGTGGTGCCGGCGACGATATTGATCAGATGATCCGTATGGCGGAGGCGGGTATCAAGCCAGCAGCGACCAAGGCGGAGGAAGAGGGTGGCGACAAGAAGAAGAAGGAGAAGAAGGCGAGGATGTTCTACGATGATGCGGAGATTAGTCCTGAGGAGAGGATGTCGATGCTGCCACGGTATGCGTTTGTACCGGAGACTGTGAGTTAGAGGGGATGGACCTGTGGTCAGTGTTGTGAATTGGGGTATTCTTGCTGCATGGTAGGCGTTAGGTTGTAAACTAAATGGTAAATTGAGGGTGATTTTTACTGGGAGATCTGTTGCACTACTGATGCTGTGATTATGGTGTTCAGCGAAACTGTGGAAAATATCTATTCTCGGCTTTTGATCCCTATGTCATATGCTGTTTATTCTACATTGTTTTGACCCGCGGCATGTGTTGTTTACCCTGTCTGTTCTTGGGTGCTGGTATTGTGATGGCCGTATGGATGGGCCCTGTAAGTGGAGGCTGTAACTTGATAACATGAGAGCTCGCGATGTTGGTTCACAATAGTTAGAAACAGGAGATTGGCACTGAATACATCTTTAAGAGTGCACAGAAGTCAAACAACTTTCATCATATTGACTATACATAATCACAGTCCAAACCACATTGTGTTGTAAGCTATCAAAGAGAAAAGTCGTCATAATACAGGGTAAGAAAAGACTAAACGACTCTAGCCACTATTGCCAAGGGTCTGCTAGCATCTCGAGCTTTGAGGTCAACAACAGTAAAGCCACAAATGAGCCATCAACACCTGGCAAACGTCTCCATAACATGACTCAAATCCCTTTGTTTTATAGCTTCTCCAGCCTCACCTCCAGGGGCCTAAAAAACACCCGCATGAATGCCACTTAGAGAACCCCTGATAAAATGGAGCTAAGGCGTCACCACAGCAACACGTCCGAAAAAGGACAAAAAACAAACCAGACGTCACCTTCAACCGTGCTCGGTATCTCTGAATTGATTTCTCTACAACTACCGCCCGGCTCGTAGTCTACTACTGCTAACTAACTAACGACAACAGGTACACAGAGCTATTCGTCTTTGTTTTTATTTTTTCGTTTCTTGTTCGAGTTCATTTTCGAACATTGTTTCTATGATCATCTGCTCTGCATCGAGCGTGCCTTTCTTTTTAAGCTTTGTTTACTCTTAACGGCTTCACTGTGCTTCGATACTGAGGTGGAAGAGCTTGGGACTGCACCAACGTCAAGAATCGAGCGAAGAAGGATATCATGGCTGTCATGGGCGCTTCAGCTGCTGCTGGGCAGAACTCCATTACTGTTGCTGGTATGATGTGCACTGGTCGAGTGCCGTGCGGAAGCTAACCGTTATTACAGTTCGAGTTCGACCTTTTACGATTCGAGAGGCTGCGCAACTGTAAGCAACACGCCGATATTGTGGAGTGCATTTGCTAACGGCGTGACAGACAAAAGAACGATGACGGAACTCTCTTCCTCGGCGATGGCTCCCTCGCCGCTGCGCCTACGCCAAAGCTGCACCAACGCGGCATTCGAAACGTTATCAAGGTTGTCGATGATCGTTGTTTGTACGCGCATCATCCCCGCTACAACAAATGCAAACGCTGACACAAGACAGAGTTTTTGATCCTCCCGAGGACAGCCCCGTACAGAAATTCTCCCGCTCCGTCCTACCCTCATCGAAAAAGGTCAAAGATCAAGTTTTTGCTTTCGACCGCGTCTTCGACGAAAACACAACACAGTCCGATGTCTACGAAGGCACTACTCGAACCCTCCTCGACAGCGTACTCGATGGCTACAATGCGACAGTCTTCGCCTACGGCGCTACAGGTTGCGGAAAGACACATACTATTACTGGTACATCACAACATCCCGGTATCATTTTCATGACCATGCAGGAACTGTTCGAGAAGATTGAGGAGCGCAGCCAAGACAAGGTGACCGAGCTGAGTCTGAGCTACCTTGAGATCTACAACGAGACCATTCGCGATTTGTTGGTTCCGGGTGGGAGTAGGGGTGGATTGATGCTCAGGGAGGACAGCAATCAGGCTGTCACTGTGTCTGGATTGACGAGTCATCACCCCAAGGATGTCCAGGAGGTTATGGATATGATTGTCCAAGGAAACGAATACCGCACAGTTTCGCCTACCGAGGCCAACGCTACGTCTTCCCGATCACACGCCGTTCTTCAGATCAACATCGCTCAAAAGGATCGATCAGCTGGTGCCAGCGAGCCTCACACCATGGCTACCCTCAGCATCATCGATCTTGCTGGTTCCGAAAGAGCATCCGTCACCAAGAACCGCGGCGAGCGTCTCACTGAAGGTGCCAACATCAACAAATCCCTCCTCGCCCTTGGAAGCTGCATCAACGCCCTCTGCGACCGTCGACAGAAGCAGCACGTCCCCTACCGAAACAGCAAGCTTACCCGACTACTCAAGTTCTCCCTCGGAGGCAACTGCAAGACTGTCATGATTGTCTGTGTATCACCATCAAGCGCCCATTTCGACGAGACACAAAACACCCTTCGATACGCCAACCGGGCCAAGAATATCCAGACCAAGGTGACGCGCAACGTCTTCAACGTCAACCGCCACGTCAAGGACTTCTTGGTTAAGATCGACGAACAGATGGCCTTGATCAACGAGCTCAAGGCCCAGCAGAAGGACGCCGAGGCTATGTTTTTTGCCAAGTTCCGAAAGCAATGCGACAAGCGGGATGCCATGGCTCGGGAAGGAATTCAGCGATTGCGCATCGCCTACGAGAACTCTGCTCCTGAGCGTCAAGAGCGTATCACCAACATGAAGCGTCTCAAGGCTTTCGAGCGCCGCATTGGTATGCTGTCCGGATGGATTGCTGCCTTTGACACGGTCTGCGATGAACGGGGTGATGAAGATGCGATGCCAGAGAACCTTGTCGCTATCCGAAAGACGGCGCAGGGCATCCTCGTTGAGTTGGAGAACAGCCGACATCATATCCACCAGAAGCTGGAGAAGTCTGCATGGGACCGAGCCATCGACACAGCTCTATCGCACAGCTTGCAACAGCTCCAAGGTACCGAGGGTGCTGACAATGGAGAAGCTGACAACTTGACCCGTGAAGCTGAGCTGATCAAGGCCAACTTCAATCGCGAGGCCTACCGGGAAGTCCTTGAGCAGGACAAGGCTGGCGATGCTGCCATGATCCAGATGCTCCTGACTGCACAGTTCGACATTCTCTCATCACTTTCCGATACGCTCGGCATGGATGAGGAAGATGCCGTCGCTCATGCGAAGGAGATGATTAACCGTCTCCTCCAAACCGGCTTCACAGCTGCCGGTCAGGTCGTCAAGCCTGATGGCTCCATGCCCGTTGTCGAAGTCTTCTCACCCAGCAAGCGAGGCACACCCAAGCGGAAGAAGGCTATTGCGATGCACATCAAGCCTGTTTCGGCTCCCAACTTTATGCCCGCGCATAGCGACCACGCTCCTGTCAGCCCCATGAAGGGATCCCCACGAAGACGTAAGGTGATGGGAGCCTCCAAGAAGGGCGTCAGCTTCACGCCAGTGAAGGCTAAGAAGAAGGGTGGAGTCCGATGGAGGGACGACGAGACGGAGGAGGGCACATTGGAGGACTTTTCGAAGACGCCCCAGAAGTACAACTCTTCCCCTGCGATTCCCTCACCTGAGAAGCCAATCGTCGCACCTGTCATGCCTTCATACCTCGACCCCGAGACATCGACAGTCGAAGACTCAAGCCCTAGTATCGAGATCCCCGAGGCCAGCAGCCTGGGTGCGAAGCCTAGCAGGTTCCAGGCCGGTTTCCTTTCCAAAGGACCTAGACTTTCCCTTGCTGATGGATCACCCAAAGCACCCACCATGACCCTCAAGCTCGAGGCTTCACCCGATATTCAACGAACACCTCCCCTGCGATCGCTAGATGTCACTAAGAGTGGCAATTTCTCACCATCGCCATCGGGGCTCGGTATTCCTAGAGCGATTAGACGACTTCCCACGATACATGATGAGAACAACCCTCCCGGATCTGGATCTGACTCCGAGACGAGCACTATCGATGCCCGAAAGCTTCAGACCGCCCTCCGAACCGCCATGAAGGAAAAGGCTCGTAGAGCGAGCATCATGGCCGGTACTACAGCATCCAGCACCAAGCGAGTATCGTCAATGGGATCGTTGCCTGAGCGTACGGGACCCAGGCCTAGTCTGCCTGCGGCCCTCGCCAGCAGCACCAACGGTATCTCTCGACTCCGCCGAGGTAGCGCTGAGAGGAGACGAAGCCCCCCGATGGCGTGCTCCCCAAACGACTTCAAGATAGATATGGCTCTGACACCTGGTCAAGCTAGACGCATGAACATGAACAACACAGTCACTCGAATGGAAGGTCCTGGATCAAGCCCTCAGGGTGGCATGGCGGGCAGTGCGCCCCGACGAATTACCATTGGCACGGGAGGCGGAGCTGCTCATCGCCGACAGGACAGCAGAGGCTATACCTTGCGATGAGCGATTGATTGATATGAGGAGGGTGAAACATATGTGCACAGATTGAGATTGAGATTGAGATTGCCTTGATGGCCTTGGATGGGTGCGTGCTTGATTGTTTATGAGCCCGGAGTTACGGCTACGGCGTTTGGGGCATTGCATGATCTATGTAGATTGGTATGATATGGCATTCTTAGTGTATCAACACAACTTGAACATTGCTCTTTCGTCATTCCGCGTGAAACTATCGCCGAAAGTCGTAGGGCAACAGGTCCGAGTGATGCAATTGGTGTAGTGGGATGGGCTGCTTACTCTCTTCCGAAAAAGCGATTAAGCATAAGCCATAGCGCCACACCGGATGTGGGGATGGTCTTTTAGTGGTTGAGTGACCTGTTAACGCCGAAATGTGGCGACACTAACAATCGGCGATAGTTGGGAGATTGGCAGTCGGTGATAGAATGATGGTGTTGAGGACTATGGGTCGGAGATAATGTCATCAAACGAACTGAAGGAGATATTCGAGGCTGGAAAAGTATATAAAGGCGTTGGACTTTCGTTTGAGGATGGATTCAATAACAGTCATCACTTGTCTAAGCTTCATTACAAGCCTCTAACACTTACACTAAAGCCACTTACACAAACCACTCATAACAAACTCACAACTTCAACATGTCTTCCCCAGTCTGGTTCATCACAGCCGCCTCCTCAGGCTTCGGCCATGACATTGCTCTTCACGCTCTCAATCTCGGGCACACCGTCATCGCCACAGCACGCAGCACATCGCGCGTCCAAGACCTCGCCGACGCAGGTGCACACACGCTCGCATTCGACGTGACATCTCCCCTCTCGGACCTCGAAGCCATCGCCAAAGAAGTCTTCTCCAAGTACGGCCGCGTCGACTATCTCATCAATGCAGCGGGATACATCCTCGACGGCGCCGTAGAGGAAGTTTCGCAGCAGGAGATGTATGACTGCTTCAACACAAATGTCTTTGGGATCTTCAATACCATCAAAGCTTTCCTACCGGGCATGCGAGAGCAGAGTATCGGTCAGAATGGAAAACGCGGTACGATCGCTACATTTGGAAGTATCGGTTCTTGGAGAGGTGGCGCAACATATTCCGTGTACTCCATGGTGAAGACCTGCATGTCCTCCCTCGCTGAATCTCTCCGCTACGAACTTGAGCCCTTCAACATTGTCGCCACGGTTGTTGAACCAGGATACTTCCGCACTAGCTTCTTGAACCCTGGTGTGAGGGCTGTTACGAAGAAGAGGATGGATGTTTATGAAGATGAGAACACGCCTACGGGAAAGACGAGAAAGGCGCTTACGAAGACGGATAATAACCAGCCTGGTGATGTTAAGAAGGGGACCAAGGTTATTGTTGAGATTCTGACGGGCACGGGGGTTGGAGAGGGGAGGGATGTTCCGGTGAGGATTGTGTTGGGGAGTGATGCGGATGTTTATATTAGGAGTAAGTGTGAGGAGACGTTGGAGTTGCTGGATGAGTGGAAGGGTGTCACTGTCAGCACTGATCATGAGAAGTAAGGACGAGGATGAAAAGAATGCTTCCTTAGGTAAACTTAGGATAAGCTTAGTGATCTTTAGAGTATCTACTCATATTTAGGCCCTAAAACCCTGACTTGCGATTTTCCTTCGCCCAAGTCTCCAGCTCACGTGTCCCGAAGTGAAATACCTTGATCGTATGTCTCGCTTGATCTTCAAGGAGAGTTTCCCCCTCATCGTCGGATGAAAACACATACTGCACTGCTGCTCGGTCCCCGCCCTTGTTAGGTCCTCGGACTCGGACAACACAAGCCTCAGTAATAAGGTCTGTAGGTGACCTTTGCTCATAGTATGCAGTAGGTCTATTGTCGATTGTTCCGATGATGAGGATGGCGTCATTATACTTTTTAAGCTCATCAGGAAGCCTTCTTGTTGTGCGGCAATGCCAAACGAGCTCCCGCCAGTTCGAATTCGGCCAGAAAGCGCATTGTATATCATCGGGGTCCATGGATGTGATTACGCTATCTTGGACTGCAATTTGCACTATAACAGCGTCAGGACCTCTTTGTTTTATCCACGCAGCTTGTTTCCTGGCCAGGCTGTAGTCGGGAGTGAAGTAGTACATGCTCTTGGTTCTGCTGAAGTCGGTCGAAGAGGGGGTTGATAGGAGTTGGATTTTGTCAAGGTTGCCCTCATGATCGAAGAGGCCGTTGATTCGTGCTTGGTCTATCGCTTTGTATAACACAGTGAATCCTCTCATGCTTGATGGCCCTGCGAGTTTGTGTATACCTCTGGAGGCTAAGCCACTACATTCGGTGTTAGTATGTTGCATATCATCTGAAGGGGGATAAGAGCCTTCAGACTCTAGTCTAAAGTAGTTAGAGAAGTGGATAATATCATCATAATTTAGGGTAATTTAGGTAAGCTTAGGATGAACTTACCTAAAGATTTGACTCTACTTACCTTTGTTTTTTTGGACCGGGTCGAAGCCCCCTGATGCCCAAGGGCTTTCTCACGCTCAGCAGAAGCTCGCTGGATCTCCTCGAGCCACTCATAGCGCAGTTCCATGGTATTCCGAAGCCAGCCGATGCAAGTACCCATTAACCGCATGTCCTTGAAACGAGGATCCATGATGCTCTGCTGGAGCTCAGTCGCGATACCACACTGCTCCATGTGGCGGAGCCAGGCCGAGTTATCGTCCTCCCAGACATCATACTCTAGGGGGTTCCCAGTATGGCGCTTCGCCCAGTCAATGAACGACACCTCAAGAGTGGTGCCATCACTAGGGTCAATCTCGCGAATGATGGGACCCGATGGCCAGTGGACCAAATCGCTCCAGATCTCAGTCGCTTTGTCGCTGTTGAAACCGACATACTCAATAGTAGCTTTAGAGATGAGCTTCTCCGGAATAGTCGCAAATGCGTCTGGGCGGGATTCGATATTGACTTTGAGAGGAATGTTCTTATGCATTGCATCGCTTGTGCGGTTGAGTCGGCGCTTGTGTATTTGGATAGAGCCATTAGGAGGGTTGGGAAGGTTGACGAGGTCAAGTTCGATCAGCCGAGCTGCATCGCCAGGTGCGAGGATATCCCCGACAAAACTATTGCGGGTCATGGTCTGGCTCGGTACGAAGAAGTGTGAATACTTTCGAGGGCGGTTGACAGTGGAAGAGGAAGTATAGTTAAAGCAATATGATCAGGGAACTGACAAAGGTAATTAATATCCAAGTCTCGCGACGTATCAGAGATCAAAGAATCTTCTGCAAGAGACGTAGCCTGCAAATGAAGTGATGCTGGAGAAAGTTTTAGAGGGCGAGGGTGGTGATGAACGTAGTTTAAGCTTGCCTTATGTACAAAAGATAAACTGGGCTCCATATTTGAGTGACTATATTCGGTCAGCATCTAACTTAAGTTTTTGCTTAACTTTGGTGTATTGAACAGGCTTCGGTCTGTGAGCCTTCTTAGGCACGGCCATTGGTCATTCAACATTGTGATGTATTCTGTATCTTCCCCCGGGCTGGCTAAAGCTCAAAGTGTAATGGCAGGGCGGCGAGGCGATAATTCTCATAATAAGTGTTATTCATAGCCGAGACCTGTGACTGAGAGCTCATGACTCCTCCGTATCCCAAACTGAAGTCTTGGAAGGGGTAACTTGATCTTGTTTTATGAGACGTACTCCTGATTGTTGGCGCCTAAGTAATGTGTAACAATTATGATTCTGAGCCACAGGTCCCAAAGCTTACCCTCGGCGCGGCACTACAGTACCATGAAAGGTAAAAGTATGGTAAGAACTTGCCTCAACACCACAAACGTTATTAGCAAGCCACATTGCCAGTTTTTGGCAGATATCTACGCTGACGCGGTGTTTTTTTGTTATGGCTTCATCAGCTGTAAGTAGAACAGACGCTGCTCAGAGTTTTGCCGTCTAGTCTACTCTGCATGATGGAGCTTCGCCCTTCACAACACCGAAACACTACCGATGAGTCACGAGTCACCTATAAGCTCAAACCTTGATGCATTCAAGTCTGACTGGATCATGCTGGTCATGAGCTAGCATTCATCGGCCGCAGATACACTCTCTGATAGGCACCCCGCCTATTACCGTTATTCTCCTGTATATGGTCTTGATGCTTATCATTACTATCTTCAAATTCACTACGGCGTACTCACCCGGTGTCCAGACGCTTGTTGGCTGAATGCTTCTGGAGAGCCATTTCCAATTTGTGAGATCTCGACTAATCAGAATGAAGATGAGGATATCGTTTCACCGCTACTGGGGTCTGAGTGTACCTTGAAATAGAATAAAAATCGCTATCTGCTTTGTACTGCCTATTCAAACTTTGACGTGAGTGTTCTGCTTTGTAGGTCTTCCTCGCTTTTCTTTCCGACAACCCTCGAAGTGTTGGCGATGTTCGGCAAGATCGCAAGAAGAACGACCACAACTACATATGTACGACCTTTCACCAACGCAGTTATTTTGGAGTAGATGATTTCGGTAAACGTCTTTTCGCCCATTAGAATATTCACATCGACAGACATAAAAGGCACCGGAACGTTTGCCATCTAGCTGTCGTTTTAAATCTCTTTCGTACCTGAAGGGCTTGATGCAGCATTTTTTGCAACGGAAAGATGCTCGCTCGGGATAGGTGGTGGTTCTGTGATTGCTGTTCGAGTGCAGAATATTTGTATTATCGCGGACTTGAGTCATGTCTTGCGGCTTGGAACTTTCCGCATGAAGGGTACAAGGAGAAGAAAAAGAAGAAGAAGAGGAAAAGGAAATGGACGGGCTATCGTTGGAGGTAGCTGGGTGTGGAGAGATTGGATAGCTCGGCAGTAAGCATGGCCAGCGTGGAAGCGACTCATATGTCGCTTCCTCGCGGGACCTTGGCCGAGAAAAGAATGATTCGAGCTGGAACAGAAAAGCACCGTTCGAATCCCGGGGACCGACTACTTCTAGTGGCTCGTTGCAAGGTGGACGTGAGTCGCGGTATGATTCTTGAAGGATGTTGGAATGAGTGTAATGCAAAGACGAAATACCACCCGGATCTTTCGCTTGCGGGCAAGCACGGCAAGGTGACGAGTCGGCATGAGGTTCTTGAGGGGGGCCGACGAACAGACCCGGATCCGAGAAGAGATGAGGATTTAGCCATATCTTATCAACTTCAATACCGGCAAATAAATCTTGCGCATGCTCATGGTTGCAGAGACTGGAGCTGCAACTCAACCCGCGTCAAATTTGGAGGAAAGTATACCCATGACGATAACGACACTAAACGCTTCAGTTGTTTGTGGAAGTATGCAATATCTTGAAATTCTTCTTGAAGATAGAATGCACTCTCCTTCCTCAGAATAGAGGCTGGAGTATTGTGTACTGTACTGATGAAGTGAGACAGAGGGTGGATAATTGTCTGAAGATCACAATTACTTTGGCGGCGGCGAGGAGGGGTTCTTATGCTGATTTCAGGTGCTGGGACAGGGAGGATGTATTGAGCCTTCAGCACACCACCGGCGACATGTAACGATTCTCTGATTTGTTGGTTGCTTAGGATTTGTCTGACCAACTGTAACATGGATTGAAAAGCCGAATGGAGGCCATTTATCTGATTGACGCAATCGGAAAAGCAGGGCACTTTTCATGCGGATCCAATCAGATAAATGGCCCTTTGTCATCCGTGAAAGACATTATGAGTCTAAAAGAATATCGCGATATCAGATTAGACAGTGTTGTGCTTGTAAGAGGGGTTTTCTGTCAGCGCCACTCAGCATATCACGGCGATGTAGCCTCACTTTCAACCTGTTATGACGTGAATCAACTGAGTCGCAAAAAATAACCCTATGGAAGTGATAGAGGTGAGGTAGCAAGATTTGCTTGGGGTTCAAGCTGACCTTGCCAGCAATATCAACAAACGGCCACTGGGACCGCTCGTCATGCATTGCAATTGCCTGACGATGATCCTTGCAATAAGAACGTCAATATCATATTGGAAGATGATGACATCAAAGGTCCTACTGCAAAGATAGGAGCCTTGATTAGAAGAGAAAGACACGCTGATGTTTATTCCGTTCATCAAACTCACAGTGGCATCAGAGATCCAGTTTCCGAAGCTCGTGCTTTCATTGTCGATGGTGTCCCTGGAAAGTTGAAAAGACATCGGAAACGATGCATTCAACGCTTAGGGCCACGAACATGGCTAACTGCGTCATGCCGTGGAGCTAAAGTTGTTGCGTACCTTGTCAGCAAGAATGACGATTGTAAAAAAGTTGAAGGAGGAGACTCACTTGAGATCTCTAGAAGCTCACCAGGCTAGTCTCATGTTTATATACCAGGACTGATTGAAAGGTCTAACTGGTTAACAGCCGAGAATAACGAAGAAGAGTATAAACGGGAGGCCACACGAACACGCCAGTTAGACAAACGGCGAGCGAATAGACAGAGAGCAACTCTAAAGAAAGGCCCAGAGGTTTCAACAGGCTCTCAAATTCTAGGACCCGTCATAGAAGATCAGACACTGAAGGAGTCCGACCTCTCAAGTCAAGAAATTGCAATTAGAGCCTCTATCCTATTGTATATCTTCTATGACCACAAAGGCAACTTTCGCTCAAACCAGGAGCCACACATTCCTGATGCCTGTAAACGGCCGCCACTTCTCAGTCTTACAGCTTCCTTGGTGCTTGCTCATCACCAGACGCACATCTCAAGACCTAGTCATCAGGTTTCCCGTGAGAACTATGACATAATCAAACAATTTGAGGACCTGGAAGAAGAACTGTCTCAAATGACGTACCGACAACTTTTCTCAGGCGTCCACTCGACTCTCTCAACCCTCTCGGCATCGGATCTTCGCTCGGTTCAGAGTAATAATCACAGGTTTGACATTATGCGGCATATACAAACTACTCTTCCAATTCTCACTGGAAATTCTCGATGCCGGAGTCTTGGAACATAGGCCCAAGAGCTAGTCTTACAGATGCTGGAGGGAGAGAGAAGCCAAAGCTACGCTGTACATCAGTGTGTTAAACTTGAGGGTCTATTAATCTCTATAGTTAGCGCCGGTAGTTAATAACAACGCTCTTCATGGGTCCGCCTTAGGTAGTTCTTGAGTTATCGTCGAATCATGATGTAGCTCATGCGGTTCAGAGCGTAAATGATGCACGCAAGGATTTCCAAACACACACTTTATTTCTCCTTATAGTAAGTAGTTATTCTATGTAGAGAATGCCAACTAAGAAGTATGTTGAAGACTTGAATCATCTTCCTCTATCCCAAGAATTCCTGCGTTGAAACAAGATTATGCACAAACATGTTTCCTTCGATCAAGAGCGTAAGAAGGATCGATGTTGATATCCCCGTGTAATAAAAAGTCCCTTGTTGAAACTAGGCTTCATACTTTCACGTAACGCCCTTGTTTCAAATTCCACGCCAAGCACTTGCGAAGGTGGAAGCGAACGTATCCATCTTATGTCCAACCCTAAGAAAAGACAACAAACAAAGAACGAAAATAGAAACTGTAAAACATCCAAGCATTGAGACAAATAGGAAATAGAAAAACAAAAACTTATACTAAACCCCGGATCTTCAAGATGGTGGCTCCAACAAGACTAGTCTTTTTGTCAACAACATCCCAACCGAACGCATGTCCGCAACTACACCAATAGAGCTATAGTCATGGCCCAAGCTGCATTAGCGCACAGAAGGGCCATTCAAAACGACGACTTAATAATGAGCCTCATGAGGCCACAATCAATACGCCAAGACGAAAAAAAAAGGGGGGGATATATTATACAAAAACAAGACTAACAGCTGAAGTTTAAAAGGAAACGGATTTCAGTTTTGAATTTTTTTTTGTCTTTTTCTTCGCCGCTGACAAGCAATACTGTTCTGCTGCCAAGACTGGTACTTTACAAGCAAAACAGTTCTACTGCGGAGGTCGAGACGCTGCATGACGAACTGGGGCTCAGTTCTCTCTGCTACTTAAGCTTTCAGCCACTTGGCTCAAGGCTATAGGCAGTCTGGCCCGTTGAAAGGGAATAATCGAAGCTAGAAAGAAAACAAGCACGACCCAACAAAGGAAATCCAAGCAAAGATCATCGAATAAGTTCTCAAGGATTCGCGAAACATGGAAGCAATGGGCAATGATAGTTCAAACCATAGGGAAGTGGCACATAAAAGTGCAGGCGCTCAAGAATACTTCTTGTATGTGCGTATACTTCAGGGAAGCTTGGTTACATGCAAGTGACCACACGACGCAATAAGGTCGCGCTGACGCGATTGCCTTCTGTGTACCACATAAACCTATAGGTTGGTCCCAGTTGTTCAGATTCTTCCGCTGATCATCTGCCGTTGCTTGCTTTTCGGGGCCTTCCCCTCTTTCTTTTACCACAATTCTCAATGTGGTGCTTGTGTGCGCTGAGTTGTCGAACTGCATGACCACATGAGCATCGATAAAGGCCGTGCCCAATGCAGTCGTTGCTCCACAGGTGTTTGTAATGTTTGTCTTTTCTCCCATGGTGGCTGCCGCAGCGACAAATGTACATGGCTCCTAAATGGAACTCGGTCAGGTGCCGCTTCAAGGATCTACCGTCCTTGAAGGTCTTGTTGCAGCTTGCTCGACCGCAATGGAAGGGTCTCGAAGTAACGTGAGACGAGACGAGATGGATACTGGTGCCTGTTAAGTTACGATCATGTAGTGTAGTACATGGGCACTTACTAGAGAGAATCCACGTCATTGTAAGGCTGCCGACAAAAGTCACAGCTGAGTTGTGCCGTGTTGGAGGCAGGACTAGACGTAGAAGATTGAGGAGATCTCTTCTCATATCCGCTCGATGCTGGGGAGATAGAAGTTGGAGCATCGCTGCTCGGAGAGGTGCACAAGGGAGGGGGTAGGTCTGTTTGTTGACAAGAAGCCAAATCATGAGCAGTTAAAGAATGGAGATCGTTCTGGGACAGGTTTGCGGCTCCTTGCACAGGGTCAAGAAAAGCAGAGGGTTCAATTACGGGGCTCAAATGGCTAATTAATGCCTCCACGTTGAATACATCGTCTTGCGGTGCCAAGAATGTAGGGTCTGTGTCGAGTGCTCCGACACAGGTATCGTGGTAATCATCAAAGTCAAAGAAGCCAAGGGTATCGCTGTTCTCAACGCTAGGCAAGGGCCAAAATTCAGTCTCCCAATCGAAGTTGAAAAACCATTGCACATTGTCGATGTCGCTCGTCCAGGGTTCTAAATGATGATCATCGTGGTCCTCCGGAATAGGTGCAGCGCCAAGGCTATGCTTGGCGCGGACACCTGCCCGGAGAGAGTCTCAGGAGTTTGCTAAGTATCTGATAGGAAGGCGGTGTCGTTAGCTACCTAGGTAGCCACAGGAGTCGAGGCAGATGGTCCCGTTCAACTGAGGACAAATAGGTAGTGTTGGGGAAAGTTCAGATTCCGGGGGAATGGCGAGAACCTGATTAAGTATCCGTAATCCATGTGGTCAGCTGAAAATGCTCACTCGAGGCCATATGTGGCTCAGACCTGGGGCCAATTCTGTGATTCGCCAACAGTAAGCGGTACGTATATCTGACACGGGGCTGGAACCTGTGAGATATTCTTAAAGGGAGGTTTTCTCATTCTGATATTGGGATTGGAGGGCCATTTACCTCATTCGCCAGATTCGGGGTAAAGTTATGCATGTCTTGGAGGGTTGCGGAGGTCTGTCTCTTGACCACTCAGAAATATGGCCCTACAGCCTCGTTCTGTACAAAAAGCTACCAACGATCTTGTATATGCTCATTGAATCCACGAATCTGGAAAAAGGCCCTGACGGCGTCTTTTACGGTTGAACCAATAACGAAACTGGCCCTGATGCTTTTGCTAGACGAAATAGTTGAGATATCCCAGAAAGTTAGTCGGAGTTACAGAGAAGCATCCAATACGAAAAATGGCCCATGGTGAGCCCCAAGTTGAATTGATAACATAGAAAAATCTTTCGTCTGCCTAGTCTGTGTTCAAGGCAGCGTCGAAATGGATATATAAAATGACTCTCGCTATAAGACAACCTTTTCTCATGTCTTCAAGTGTCACAATAACTGACATCCTGTTTATCAATCGAGGCTGTCACTTCCTACTGAACTTTCTTCACTTGTCTTCAACAAAGCTTTCAACATGACTTCGTCGCAGAACAACGCCACTCCTGTAAAGAGAGAAACGGGGCTAAGCTCACAGCCGAACCCAAAGGCACATGGAAGTAAAGAACAAGGTGAGCACTGTCCTACATGACAATGGCAGATATAAGTTCTAACATTGACCTGGGCTATATTTCACCGATGTCAGAATGGCTGCGCCAGAGTGACGAAGATGAACCGTGGAAGGGCTTCACGGTCATGGCTACGGATAGACAGAACTGGCAGAGTCATGTTCACTCAGCTCGAAATCGTTCTCAGACCTGGAGTACACAAGCAGAGGCTGGGTCTCAAGGAGAGTCATCCAAAGGATAAATATGACAACAGAGGGATTGAGGGTATTGAAAATCACATAGAGTATCACTGAAATCCTTGTCGAGGTCGGATGTCAATTACTCGAAACTAATCCACTTTATTGCTGTCCCTTGACTAGGAAACTCGGTCTGCCATTGATTTTGCAGAAGGGTAAATGATATAAAACACGTTGCTCCAAAAGTGAAACCAGGTTCACTTCTTTCCGGAAGGAAACATGCTATACATGGCCATAGATATGCCTCAAGCCAGGAGCCAAAATGCATAGAACCTTCTTAAACCCCAGCGACACAGGCATAGGTACCCTTCCACAAAGCTTTGCAATCCTCGCCAACAGCAGGATTCCACTGCGCAAACTGGGCCATAGTGATCTTGTAGTGCTGCAAAACCTCGTAACACGTAGTCCCGGCACCGATATAGTGGAAGTTGACACAGTTCTGAACCAAGCCCGGCTGAATCGGTGAAGGCGTCGCGACTCCATTGTCTACCACTGATTTGGGCTTGACGTCTCTCGTTGGGGATGAAGTGTAGCCTTTGACACGCACGCATGCGTTGGTGCCCGCCCACATGTTGGTACAGTCCTCTCCAACGGCGGGATTCCATTTGACGAAGTCGGCAAGGGATATCTTGTAATAATCGAGAATGCCTTGGCAGGTGGTCGTGGGGGTAACGTAGTGGAATTTGTTGCAGTTGTCTACCATGCCTTTTTGAATAGGTTCTGGGGTTTGGATGCTGTTTCCACAGCACTCATCCGCAGGAGAGGGCTTCTCAGGAACAGTAGGCTTTGCAGAGGACTCATAGTCCGAGTTGGGGATTGAAACAGACTCTACATCAGAGGGAGTATCGGGCATCTTGTCGTACGCTGGCTCATCAGCCGACGCAGGCTTTGTCGTCTTGGATTCAGCGCCGGCTGGTTCATCTTTGTCGCCGGTCCCTTTGACGCAGTAACTACCGATGGGATCAAGCTTAGGACATTTGAGACCGGGATTCAGCGCCTTGAACTCGGCCAAGGTTATGCTCCAATCTTCGGCAAAGATCTCGCATGTCTGGCCAGGTAGAGGATTAGTTTCATACTTGCACTCCACAGATCGGCGATAAGGCGTGGCAAGTGCGCAAGGTAGCTGGAGGGCGAGGCTAGTGGCCAGAAGTGTGATGGGATGCATGTCGTTCGACTTGAAAGATGGGTGGGAAGGAAGATGGAGAAATGAGGGGACATATTTATTCGTAATAACACGTTCACTGATCTGAGTGACCCTTCTTATACTTTTCAATCCCCGCAGCAAAAGAGTTACATTCTGGAGTTTCAGTTTTCTGACGAATATTTATACCCTACCAATTGGTCACACACCACAACAGAATGTCTAAATAGTGAACCGGGTCTCTCGTGGCTGAGAGCCTCCTATCACGACGTAGAACTCAACTTTATTTCCTGCAGTTTGAACTGAAAGTCCGCCCAAACGCGTCATAATGAGGATTGAGTACCTTTGGTCTCGCCACACTATGTCTGTTAGTGATACAGACTTTCCGGGGTAATCATCGTGGGCAGACTGTAGTTCTTTTTCAAGGTTATTGGTTCTAATGTTAACCTAAGTAAAAGTTTTAACTAACATGAATGAGTCAGACCGGAGTATTTTTTCGGTCGCGGGCCGAAGAGGAGTATAGTTAGGTTTGACCTGAGTAAGAGGATGATACTCGTGGCACTGACACTGAGTCAGCTTCCATGGGTTGCAGTTTCGAAGAGGATGCCTATTGTTTTCTTCTCCCGAAATACCAAGATTATATCTCTTCTTCAACCCTCCGTTACTTATCACATTTGGGATTATGATAATACGGTAAAGCTTGATTGTTCATGTCTGAAAGAGAGTTTGGTAACGCCAATTGGGAGGGAGACACACCTGGCATTCATGCTGGGAGTCGTGTAATACCTCGTATGGTCTTGGACCCTTTTCTCTTCCTTCAAGCTTGAGCTAGTAGCCGAATTGGCTGTCGGCTTCTAAGTATTCCCGTCTGATTGATCAAGTGACATTTTCACTCCTAAGAATTCCGATGCTGATGGAGGTAAATACTGGAGTTATGTGACTCTGGAGGATGCGCTGACTTAAAGAACAGGTAAATTGTGAAGCCTGGCGCATAATGATCCCAATCCGGGAAAAAATGTCACCTTTCGGGATTCGTTATGACGCCGACGGGGTTTCCGGGCTGTCAGCATAACGTGTAAGCATGGCAAATAAGACTTATCAACTTAAGGTGTCTAAAACACGTTATCTTGGTATAAAAGAAGTTGGCAGTCCTGACGAACTAAATATTCGTTTCATATTGATCAATATCATATTTGTTAGAATATAAACAACATATTCCTCAAGAACCATGTCTGAATACGGCTCTTCCCAATTTCTCTCGCGCGGACTGAAGCTCTTCGCCATATTCTCCATGTTCACCGGGACAGTCGATATGATCGCCGGACATAAACTCGTTATACCCGAATCAGAGCGAGCTCTCCTCCCAACTCCAACCCTCGCCTTCGTGGACAACCAGCTTCGCTTCTTGGGAGCAATCTGGAGTGGATATGGAATGATACTCTGGTGGGCGAGCAGAGACCTTCGGACGAGAAAAGTCCCCCTTTCTTTGCTTGGAACTGCCATGGTCTTGGCTGGTATTGGTCGCTCGATCTCAGGGCTGAGTCTGGGCTGGACTCCATCGTGGCTCAAGGTTGCTGCTGCTGTGGAGCTCGTGGTCCCTCCTCTGATCTACCTGTTTGGATTCTAGGTATACATCAAGAGTCATTATAGGCCCAGCAAGCTCGGCGCTTTGGTAAAGCCCATCGCATCGCCGCTTTTTCGATGATGCAGACTCAGTCAGACTATGGCTTGATAGGAGGGTGCACAGGGCATCTTCGTTACATATAAATTGCGTTCACTGCTATGGATGTTGCTGCTGTGCCACTACGGAGATGGTGCAACAAGGGAGAGGGAACGGCCACTCTTTGCTCTCCACTCATAAGGAACTTACATTCAAAACATGAAATGGCTGCTTATCTTAGCTATAACAAGAATAACGACTTATAATGAACTCATTAATATTTGCGTCTACGATTGAAGAAACCTTATAGTTGTGAATTTGAGTATACTATACAAGAATGTATCAGATGGAACAAGAAGTTATATCTAAGAAGCGTTGTGATAAGTATGTACATATGTGATGCTCCCCATCCACGAAAAGTATGAAATCTGGGCAGCAGAAATTTAATAGCGACTTCATCTCTCAGCTTATTTGAGAGGACTGCTTTTGCGGTAGTCACAATCTGCCTTGTCGAAGGGGCTCCCACAGCCAGTTTCACTATCATGCTCAACAAACACAGCAGGCATGTTGAAGAAACATCGGGGGATCTCTCCCTGAACAAGGTTGCTAGTGTCGACCTCGTCACTGTCGCCCTTGTTCAGTGCGCAGTCGATCAGAGCCTTGTAGTAGGTCTCGCGATCCCCCAGGCCGAAGGAAGCCATCTTCTCGTAGATGTCAGCACCGACCTCGGTCCATTCGCCCTCGCGATTAGGGTTAGGATCGTTTCGCATGATGTACCAGCAGTACTCCTCGCCATCACGGAGTGGCAGCCACTGTCGACCAGTAGAAAAGCCGCAGTCCTCACGAGAATCTTTTCCGCCGAGCTTATCAGCGACAAGGTGGAGCTTGGAAGCTTTCATAACGTCATTGGCAACCTTCTTCTGGATATTGTTGGTGATGGATCCCAGAGTGACGCGCACCGTCTCGACGTCATCGTCGAGAAGGAACCAACCGCCATTGAAGAACTTGGCGATCTTGGTCTCGTAGGTATCCCACTTGGGGGCAGGGAGAGAGTTGTACTCGTCGTCGTTTCTGCCGCCTCCGGTAGCTATTCGGAGGGTGTCTTCAAGCTTGACTGAAGCGGACTTGAAGAGGTCGGCAAGGCCGGCTGATATAGTAGCAGCACCATCATCCTCGTCATCGCCCAAGGAGAGACCTGACACGATACCTGCCAGGATACCCATACCGGCTGAGATACCAGAGCCCTGTATCAGTGGTAGTTAGCAAAGGAAAGATCGGGGCTGGAGACGAGGTAACACACCACTCCAGGAACAAGGCCGCCAAGGGCATTGCCCATAGTTGCAGCTGCTGAAAGCCAGCCCTTCATATTGCCTCCACCGTTCTCATTTCCGCTAAAGTCTTTGAGCATCTGCCCGATCTTTAGGCCATTGACGAGAGTCTCAGTGGTCAACTGACGATGCAGCTCGGCGAACTTGCCATGCATGCCTTTGACGGCCTGAAAGGTCCAGTACGAGTTCTTACCCACGAAAGTCTTGCCGTACTTGTCGAACTGCTCTTCGCAGCCGATGCCGCCCATGGGGTTGCAGCTGGTTCCGATGAGAGCGCAGCCGCTAGCACCAGACTTGCCGTCTGTGCCCTCCATCACCTGGTCCTCAAGATTCTTGAGCCAGTTGTTCTGGTGCTCTGTGAGGTCGACAGTCAGTGTTCTGTTTCCTAGTGGAGGTGACGTGAGAGACCAAGCTACTTACCCCAGTGGCTCTTGATGAATAGCTCAAGGGAGACACCGGCAGCTGTGTCTTCCCAGAGCTTGTCGACGCCCTCGACGGTCTTCAAGTCCCAGCCCTTGCAGAACTTTTGCTTGTCGTCGAAGACATCATCTCGCTTGGAGAACAAGGGTGAAGCCTCTGCCGCGGCGGCAAGAGCTAAAAGAGCGGTGGTGGTCTTCATGGTGAAGATGTTTTGTGAGAGACAGATCGACTTATGGTGAGGAATAGGGAAGTGAACTGATGAAGAGTTGTCTCTCAAGCTCCTCTATCGCGCAAGACACATTATATATATCCTACATATTCAATGGTCCAGCTTTTCTGGTACCATGTTAAGCTTGGCAGCTGACATGAGCGTTTGGCGAGATGAGGCTTGGCATCACAACACCGTTGGGGTTCTTGTGTATACTATGGAGACCTATGCTGCATTGAGGATTGCAAAGGATTCCTGGCCCAAGCTTACAGCCACTGTGATGATCCGATTGATCCTGGCGTGTAAGGCTATAAGGCGGCCGTTGAGGACAGGTGGGGGACTTTTATGGAGATGGCGTGGCTATCACAATCAACGGGCCGGGACCAGGCCAGGATCTAAATCCATAACCGGGTACTTGCTCCTGATGCTCTCCTTTATCAAGGACTTTCTACTTTCTGACAGGAGCTACTCTTCTGAGGTGCAATAAGCATTTAGTGCAAGAGAAAGTAGAGTCGTGGCTAGATATGTCCTTCACAGCTGAGAACTGTGGCTGAAAGGACAATCACCCTATAATTCTTCGTCGTAGTTAAAGTTGGAAATATGCATAACTAGCTCTAAACATTTCTAAGAATGCTAAGTTGGTTCTGCCGTGATTATTGGCCCCCAACCAGTCCAGGAGTAGTCGGCACAACTGATGTTCCCGTACATCCGTCCCGCGTGCTTTATAATGGGTCCTTGGAGCAAGACGGGTTGCATCCTACAAGGCTGAGTTGGTGATTAAAAAGTGCCGCATAGCAAGGATTTTCAACATGCCGGCCAAACGCGAAATAATCCTCATTAACAGGTTCCCTGATTGTTATTTCCATCACGACAGAGTCATGCTGGCGCATAAGATTGGGCGCTTTCCCAGATCATGACTCGCCAGCTCGCCAATGATGCCTGGTTATGGCGGGGCCCGGCAGATGTATGTCAGACGAAACCCCTGGGAATTCATAAAAGCCCGAACTTCTGACGTCTAAGGTAGCAGTGAGTCTTACGCCAAGCCAATCCTTCACCCTTCAGTTTATTAATAATACAACATACATACTGCATGATATTGTTAATAGAAACCACCTGCATGCTCAGCCTCACTTGCTGCACCTGTAATCTTTGTCCTCGTGTAGATTGTCATTTATGAAGGCTCTAAATAGTTCTATTTTAACCTAATAATAGGAATAGCTGTAGCAGGATCTTGTACTGGCTCAAAGGCTTGGAAAGGCTGAGAAATCTTGTCTGTCAAGTGACCCGATTCTGGACTTTTCTAGTTTGGATTGGGCCAAAGGGAACCACCATTGTTTCCATACTGACACTGTCTGTGATCATCTCCTTGACATCCACTGTCACAACCCAAGTTACCCTGATTGACACCATTGTTGTTACCGATCTGATTGACGTTGGCATAGGCATAATTATGGTCGTAGTAAGTATCCGAGGCTCCTTGGCCCTGACCAGCGGGACAGTGCGTATGAGTCTGATAATTGGCGTATCCATCGTGATAAGACATCAAAGGCTGGTACCAAATGGAATGGCATCCTGACTGAACATTGTTCCACTGGCATGTTCGGGTATCGGTCAGAGTGTGCGTCTCGCCCCAGGTGAACTCAAAAGATGCTTCAATGACTTCCTCAAACTTGAGGCTCAATCCGACCGTCCAGGTCTGGGAAACAGAGAAGCCAACTGCAATGGCCTCAGTGCACTGATTGCAGTAGAAGCAGTTGCCAACTTGGTGCCAGGCTTGGTACCAGTAGCCCCATTCATTCTGATCCCACCACCGCTGGGTTTCGCTCCTACAGAGTCGTGGGGTGTCTCTCTTCGTGAGGTCGTTGACGAATGCGGTAGATTCATCGCGGACAGTGTGGCCGGGCTTGTGCTTGACGCTCTTGACCTTGTTCTCACGACGGATGTCTTTCAGTTGCTCGCGGGTGTATTTGTTGCGGTGCACCTCTACGGTTCCATCGGGGTGAACGATCTCCGTGATGACATCGGAAGATGGTCCGCGAATCTTGAGACAGATGGGATCGGTGGTGCCCTCATGGCACTGGACGAATGTAGCGTTCTCTGGAGGCTCGGTATTGTCCAGTTTGATAGCCAGAGGCGTGGCATAGCCGACTGCCACGAAGGATAGAACAAGAGTGCTGAAGAAATGCATGATTGTTGATAGCAATGAATTGAAGGAAGTGCTGTTCTTTAGGATGGGCTTGAAAATCCGACTCTTTGGAGGGACAAGTGTTCTCTATATATACTGATATCTGGGCGGCAACATTATATCCATTTGAATGACATCTCAACCACCTTTCGAGTTTATCATGATACTATCAACACTTGACATCGCCCACGATTCATAAGATGCCGCATACCCGTGGGATACAGACAGGAATCATATACAAAGAATGCCGTGTACCCGTAAGATAGAGCCATCACAAGACTTCACGATTCAGCCGCGGCGGCCGACCCTAAAGGAAAACCCAATGATAGGCCAAACGATGATTTATATTCCTACTTTGGGTGATTTAAAGCCTTACAAAGCAGACGCTATTCAGTTGACAGGTGTTCTAGAATCAGCCGAATAAGCGGCCCGCTTGCGGGTATTGGGGGCTGCATAATTAGCGGGTAATGTTTTCGTATCCAGCGAAGCTTGGCAGGGGTTCAGATAGGGTCATCGCTGTTGCTCTTCGCCTCTTGCTGCTTGAAATGGAAGGTGTTGTTCGCAGAGGATATGAGTTCAAGAACGAAACCAATGGCATGTATTGAATGACCTCTTCCAACAACAAATAATCGCTATATTCAAGGAGCAAGAAAATACTAGACCTTGGTGTAAGATAATATCATAACTTTAGTGAAGGGCATCCTAAATCTATCCTCAACTTACTAAATTTATATTAATCTCCCTAAGCTTATACTAATATACCTGAGTCTTTTTATTGTTTAGGATTGGATCGAGGTCGAATTTTCTTTCGTCCCCTAGGCACCTTAACAAACTAACTACGTCTTTCTTTTTCTCGAAGGATGTAAAGAGTCATCAGTACCACCAAGTCCCCGTTTCGAAGCCTTCATATCTGGTTCCGTTTTCATGGGCTGCTTTGTCGTTGTGCTGTGTCCAGAAAGGTCTCCGAGCTGTTCTTCACACAGCATTTTCATCTTTTCCCATCCATCCTTTTCTTCATCCTTGGCCAGACTACTTATTTCTTGTAGAAGTGCAGCTGAGATAGCTTGCTCAAGACCCTCAAGGGTTAGTCTCGCACCCATTGACGTCGCTGACTGAAACCCCGGATCGTCGAATTCCGTCTGCATGTTTATGAGAAGCCGGGCTAGAGACAACGACGTCTTTGGCCGGATATTGCGATCATACGCAAAGTAATCACTTCGAAAAGGCCGTAAAATAGCGTGATACAGTAAGGGGTATGTGGTCTGAAGAAGCTTTCCATCCTTTTGACAACTCGATGGGTGACTATTCCTATTTCTTGGACGCCACGTAGGCTGGCAATCCCCTAGCAATGCAAGGTCTGGATGACGAAAGAGTAAGCTATTGAAAGAGGTGCTGTTCTTGTAGACAAATCGGACGACGTTATCCATGCCCACCTCGATGGCCAGAGTGAAAGCCAACGAGAAGTCGTCGCAGTATCTGCGGCACTTTTCATCATGTTGTAAGTAGTGTGGAGCTCCCAACCACGGGGAGAGACTCAATTGTCCAAATATGAATTATAGCCTTGAAAGGAGATGTAATGTGACTGCCGGTAAGCAATCTTCTGAATCTCCGAAAACCACAGGATATAACGCATTGAAGAATATATCGTCTGAATCGGAGGTTGTCGTGGCCATTCGACACCAAATCTCAGACAAAACTGCGTAGCTATTAAATTTTTCGCGTTGAAGCCCTCTGAACAGGCGATTAAAGATTTCCGGCTGCAACAGCATGTCGTAAACAGTCCTGTGCATAAACTTGACAATGCACTCTTCAATATTGCTCTCATCGCGGTGACCGTAGTGGACTTCCAGTAGGCCGCAGCACCGACTTCTTAATCGGCCCTCCATGACCCGGCATTGGGCTTCCATTTCTGACAGAGTGACCTGTTTGGGGCTTATTCCTGAT
>JAAOAK010000052.1:0-61485 GCA_013396175.1 Fusarium denticulatum | reverse complement strand
CCTCCCACCCCTGGCGAATGCCCAACCCCAGGCACTCTTTTTTTTACACTTAGCAACTGAGGCAGCGTCCATCACCTCAGGAAAGCACAAGCCCAGCGCCCACTTTCCACTCCCAGTTACCTCGACACTCCGCCAAATCCAACCTACACCAAACCAACCACACCATATTCATCCTACATACTTCTTATCTCCAACTCATCACCGCGACATCGACTATCGGTCGACTATCGCATCGCGTACTATCGCACTGCTGTGCACGCTACGCTTTTATCACTTTTGATTTCCTGCGATATTCCTTCCCGCCGATTGCCGACGCCTGACACGATCCTCCAATTCCCTCTACTCGGGCTCGCCTCCCATTCTCGTCTCCTGGTCTCGTGGTTCTCGCGATCCACGCCCCCCGCCCGACCGCGCGCCTGGCAACTTGGACCGCGTCCACGTCTCCTTCGCTGGTGATCCCCTCGCTCGCGACCTTTGGCTTCACTGCCCGTCACGTCCACGTTGGGACGCTATCCAGCGCTGCTCCGCCTGGTGGCACGCCCCCGTGGCTACACGAGCCCCCGACTGCTGTCGTCGCTGCAGCAGAGCCCATAGGCCTTTCTCTGTCTCCTCTCCGGTTACTTCTCAACTGTCATGGCCATGAATCCAAACGTCAACATGGCCAACATGAACCCCATGGGTGGTCCTGTCGGAGGTGCCCCCATGCCCATGATGAACAACGGCGCCATAAACCCCCAGGCCGCTGCGGCTGCTGCCGCCGCGTCTCGCCAACAGGCAAACGATAACCAGCGCAGCGTTCTTAACACTTACATCTACGAATACTTTATCCGCATGGGAATGTACGATTGCGCCCGATCTCTCCTTTCCAGCGATCAACAGGTCAATGTCCTCAGTAAGGATGGCGCGAACCGTCGTCGCGACGAGAACGGAAATGTCATCAACGGTGTTGGCGACGACCCCATGGATACTGATTCGAAGGACGACATCGACTCCAAACTCCCTGAAGACTTGCCGCCGCCAAAGCTTCCCATGCCTGCTTCCGACACCTCTTTTCTCTACGAATGGTTCTCCGTCTTCTGGGACATTTACTATGCGCAGCGCGCCAAGAGCGGAAACAATACCATTAACCAATATGTTCAACATACTCAGGTAAGCCATCTTTTTTCTTTCTGTCATGCTGCCACCCAGGGCACTCCAGTCCGGCATCTCACCCACTCAATGGATGATGGTGTCAGATTGACTGCCATGCCCCTAACATTTGGTAACCACTTTGGCTGGTGACCAATGCTGACCCTCGGTGGCAATGTAGCAGCAATCCCGGCTAAAGCAGAATCAACAGCAGGAACTTCTGCGACAGATGAGACCAGACATGGCTACGCAGCAATATCAGATGATGCGCAACATGCAGAACGGCGGCATGATGAACATGAAGCAGGGCAACCTTGCCCGTGCCGCCATGGCTAACAACCAAAATAAGTGAGCATCTTATTTCTCATCGTATTACAAGCCCCTCGCCTAACAGTGATATCCAGCCCTCAAATGATGCTACAGCAGGCCAAGCAGAACCAGATGCAGCGAGATCCCTCCGGCATGGATGGCCAAAACAGGCCTTCTTCACCAGCGTCTGGGGAGAACGCTCCCTCGCCTTCCAAGCGACAGCGCATCGATGGCGCACCGTTCAACCCTAACCAGCCCGGCATGATGCCCAATGGCCGCCCCGGTCAAGGCATGCCAGGTCAGCAGATGCCCGGAGGAGCCAATACTGCCGCCGCTCAACAAACGTTACTTGCCAATGGCATCAACCCTCATTCGTTACATCCTCAGCAGCTGCAGAACTTTGCCGCCGCCCCGCCCGCCGCTCAGCAAAAGTCGATCGCGACCTACTCGCAGAACCTGCAGCAACACCATGGCACTCAGATGGGAGGCAAGCAGATGGGGCCCAATGCCGTTCCTCAAGGCCAAGGATCCCCAATGATGGCCCAGGGTCCCGATGGAACTGCTCTCAATGCGTTCTACAACCCAGGCGAGATGGGAGGCCCAGGCGGCATCCGGGCGGGACCTGGAGGTCCCCAAAACGGAGGGGGAAGCAACCATGCCCTCCAAGACTATCAAATGCAGCTAATGCTTCTAGAGCAGCAGAACAAGAAGCGACTCATGATGGCCCGCCAAGAGCAAGATACCGTCGGCGGCAATGGCATGCCCCGAGAAGGCCAACCCGGACAACCAGGTGGTCCTCCTGGGCCCAACGGCCAGTTCCCGGACACATCGCCACAGGCCATGCGATCAGGTGCCTCACCCAACCCTGCTGAGCAGATGAAGCGCGGCACACCCCAGATGAATAACTCTGGTATTCCTTCACCGGTCCCCGAGGGTGGTCAATCCCGTGGCTCTCCCAACCCGGCCATGAACTTCATGGGCAACCAGATGGATCCCAACATGGCACCTCACTTCTTCAAGCAGCAGATGGATGGTAACATGGGAGGCCAACCTCCGATGAACGGCGGCATGCGACCCCCTAGCTCTCACCCTGGTGCACCTTTCAATGGACAGATGAACCAGCAACAGATGATGGCCGCCGCACGACAACAGCAGCAAGGCCAGCCAGGCCAAGGGCCTCAAGGAAACCCCCAGCAGTGGCAAGGACCTAACGGACAGATGGTCCCTCAGCAGATGCAGCAGCAAAGTCCTCAGATCCAGGGAACTCCCCAGCAACGATCGATGCCTCCTCCCCAAGCACCACCCGCTGGTGCAAATGGAGCCAACAGCAGGACGACAGCATCCCCTCAACAAGCAGCAGCTGCACCACCAACTCCTAGCCAAACTAACAAGGCCGCACCCAAGAAGAAGAAGGGCGAGACCGCCAAGGACAAGGTATGTCTAACCGGTGAACTATACTCTGTAGGTACTAACAAGTTCAAGCGCGCTGCTGCCAATAAGAAGGCGAACCAGAACCTCAACAATGCTGGTGCAACTCCTTCAAACGATAACAACGAGTCACAGGATACTCCAGCTCCTGCGACACCCATTCAAAACGCCAATGCTGCCAACTTCAATAAGAATGGGCAAGCTGGCAACACCGGTCAGAATGGTCAGCCAACGACTGGCCCAGCTGCTAATGCTCCCGCAGCTGCAACAACCGCTCCTCCTCCCCAGCCACCAGCTCCTCAGCACGACCCCAATCAAATGATGGGTATGGATAACAGCTTTGGCCCATTGGTACGTGCAATCTCCTTGGTGGTGAAACCAGATACTGACCTTGCTTGCAGTTTGATGGCGGCGGCATGGAGTTGGCCAACCCGCTCAACTCGGGTGACGTGCTCAATGACTTTGACTTTGATTCGTTCCTCCACGACCAAGATGGTGATAACTCAGCCTTCAATTTTACGGAAGCATTCCCCATGGGAGATGAGATAGGAGCAGATTAATGACTTGCGAGAAGGTTTGGGTTGGCTGGCATTACACACACACACGATCTTGGGTCAGACTTAATCAGGCATCATTTGTCACGGCGTTCTTAGTGGAAACTATATCATGGTCATTCGGCGATCTGGTCCTGGAGGTGAAATTCCCTCATGTGGTGGCTTCAGGGGAAAAGAGCACCTTTTTTGTTTTTTGTTTATGTTACCGACGCTTCCGCCGTGTTTGACTGAAACAGGTTCGACACTACTGACATGGTTCTTTCTTTGGAAACTTCACATCGTCCGACTTGCTCTCTTTCCTCTCCTGTCTTTTTGTTGTTGTTGATTTTTTGTTACCGCACTTCGTCATTTTACTTGCGGATCTGGGGTACATGGATGGAAAAGAAAAATCCTGGAAGAGTTTCAGGAGATTTTTGTTTAAGGATGGAGGAATGAAAGATGAAAGGGGAAGGGAGGGGGGAGAGTGATAACCCATCTGTGTAAAGTGCCGAAGTTTATTCATCCGGTGTATCCTTAAAGCTCACGGCGAAAAATTACATACCACGCTTATTGTTGCCGTTGTTTTTTTGCTTGTTAAGACAGACGTCGTCACATCCTTTTCCTTTTTTCCGTTTATGGTGGTTTGGTTATTTGCGGTTTACTACCTCTTTTTTTATTATTTTATGAGTTGACATGGTGTCATTTGTCAAAGATCAACATATTATCATAGTTACTGTCTCTCAGGTGGTGCAATAAAACGTCCCTTTGTCTTGTTCGATATTTGAGACATGTGATGTGGCTTGTGTTTAGGTTTGGCTGTTGCTGGGTCGATGGTTTTGCGATGGCTTCAAGGGGTAAGTGAACTTCTGACTTTATGTCAAAGTACGAAAGCCCGTCTGAGTTCATCCTCGAATTGTCTGGATCAATTTGGTCACTTGGGATGGGCAGATATCTTGAGGTTTCTTGCCTTCGCCTGGCCGGGTTGTGAGGAGTGTTTCGAGTCTACATCTTAAATATCCTTTCGTAGAGGATGTAACTTTTGATGGATTGGCTGACAGCACATATGGGCAACGCGGCATCACAATGGTTCAGCGAAAGTCGGTGTCATCTCTAGGTTATTAAAAGCTATGCCGAACCTTTCGATGCAACTTCCTGGTTGCGTTGATCGGCTCTCCTTTTCCTCTCCCGAGCAGCTTTACTCATGCTGTGCATTCGTGATGCTACCAAAAGAAACCTCGCGCCTTCAACAGTACTTGACTGTCTGTACCAAAATTAACTTCCATTCTTGTCCTTCGCATCATCGTTCTCATGATCTCGCTTGTTGGATTGCTCCTCATTCAGAGCAGCATTACCATGACAGTCAGTAGCTGTGTTGCAGCTCTTGTCAAGCCAGCAGTGGCTGTTATGCCTGTCTTCTGGCCTTAGCTCTCACGAACTCGCTTATTTGGTCGTTCTCCATCCGGGACATGAATAGCAGGGCGCTCAGCAGTCTTGTTTAAGCTTTCAATGAGCGCATCTGCCAGTTTGGTAGCAGCCTCTGCATGCCCATGTGCCTTGCTTGAATGCTGTTCTGCCATGGCTGCATGCGCTTGTGATTCCAAGGCCTCCTCTTCTGCCTTGATTACATAGTCGCGAATTTCCTTTATCTTTTCCTGTACTACACGGAGACGTCGCTCTGAATCTCTCTAAGGTTCAGCGGTGTCTTGCTGGATTTGAGCTCGGAGCTTCGCAAAGCGTTGCTCAACGTCGCTCTCGATACTGGCTCGGACACTGGCTAGTTCTTCGTCGTAGTTTCGCAGGGTATCGGAGGCACTAGTATGTACTGGCAGGGGGATAGGAGCGGTGTCGGTAGCCACTTGAACACTGTCCTTCTGATCTTCCATCTCCGAGTTATCGCCATGAGTTGGAGTGAAGAGTGCGGGGGAATACCGGCTCTGTGAAGGGCGCTCGACTTGTGTCTGAGGATGTGAAACTTTTCCCATGATGAGGTCCATCTCTTTCTCGGAGTCTTGTAGACGCGGGTAAAAAGGATCACGGACATTGACTCGAAGGCCCCAGTAACGGCTCACATCCTCGCAGAGACTTGCGAGAGAGTCGGATGGTGGAAAGATTGCACGTAAGATGAAGAAGTAAGGATAGTATAATAGAGGCGCCCCTCTATGGCCACCGGAATGTCCTTTCATAGATTTGTATGCAGGGTGTCTACTGGCAGTGAGGGCATCGTGGATCCATCTGCCTGTTTTGAGATAGTTGTGAATCTCATGAATGGCTTGTGCTGACATGACCTTCTTGGCGTCCTCGAAAGATGACAGGACACTGTCTACCTGGGAGGAGCGCCACTGTGAGTTTCCCGTTGAGATTTCGCGAGAGAAATGATTGCGGTTGAGGTTATATTCATCACTGGCAGCGGGACTGGAGTCGTTATTCTCCATGTTGATGACAGCGCGATAATCATTCGAGACGAATAAACTGTAGTAGTGTCAGATGCTGCAGAGAAAGGAGAGGAATGTAACTTACGTGTAAAGGCTCAGAGGCGAGGCGTGAAAGGGCGGCAATAGAGACCCCAGAGGTTTGTCCTCTTTCTGGCCCTGTTGAAAAGAAGAGAAAAAAGTATAGACTAAGAAAGAGGGAGAAGGCGATTTGGGTTCGCGAATCCCATACGCGACGCACAGGAGACGGTGCAATGTATGTGCGCCTTGAGAGTCAACACTGATTGCCAGTGCGTGCTAAGAATGGTTGATGATAGTAAATTAGAAACACTTTCCAGCATTTCTAAGAGTATAATGCTTTATAATTCCTACCACACTAACATTGATATGTCTTAAAGTGAATATGGAAATACATGTAAAGTTCTACTGAGTCGCTTGCTTAAGTATACAGACCAACGACATGAACAGATTTGGGCGCAAGCAACACCAGATCAAGATCATTCAGAGAAAATGGCCTCGGGGGCAACAAAACAGCGAACCTTGATATACGGTGTCAAAATAAACTCAGCAAAAGGTATACTAAATCTAGTAAAGTTATCCTAAGCTTAGGCTATGTTACCTAAGTCTTTTTGTCATTTAGGATCAAGATCCTGTGTGTTCTTTCCTCCCCTAGAATAGGTGTTGTCACTGAATTCATAGTTCGTCTCGTCTCATTCGCTTTCAGCTCCCATCTATGGCCTTCCTACGCCTCCACTCAACAGCTCTCTTAGTAGCTCATCCGTCCAGTTGCCCTTCCTTGAGCCAAAGGCGCCTAGTGATCCAGAAGTCTCTCTGCACCTATTCAGTGACCTAGGTTTCGCGAGCTCTTTTGTTAGCCCGCTGATCATCGTGGGCAACGAAACCAGCACCCTCAGCGGTAGCGTTGAACTCCTCGATAGGTTCGTTCATGAGGCTCAAGGACTTATCTAACTGCTGCTGGCTAAGGCCTAGAAGACCTTGGGCCTGCAAGGCGGCGGTGAGCGAGCGGGTGCTGTTTTCTTGAGACTGAAGGAGCTCATGCTTGAGCTGCTTGCTCTTCTCTTCGTATTTGTTAAGGAGCATCTCCAACTCGCGGCATCGTTGCCGCGTATCACGAAGTGCTCGCTGGGTCTCCATCTTCTGCTCCTGCGCCTGCTCATATCGCTGTTTGTACCCGAGGTCCATCTGGAAGTCTTTATCTTTGAGTTCCTGTTCCTTCTCCTTCAGCTTGCGCTCAAGGTCTGTGATACGTTGCTCTTTCTCAAGGAACTTCATATTGATGTCTGCTACGTAAGGGCTTATACTGCTGGGTAGGTTTGGGGCTGGCCTGGCATTGTTGCTGGAAGTGCTTGGGGCGCTGGGCGAGACAATGATACTGTCCTGGGTGTTCTGGAAGCCCGATTCTTGTACCTCGGGCCTGGGAGAACCTCGGGCCTGGGAGAAGGCCTGGACGCAAGGGGCGTGGTGAGAAATGGGCCAGGGTCAGCTCTTCCCACTGTCTTCGATCGAATGGGGTGATTGCCGACCAGGAGTCGAAGTTCTCGATCGGAGTCTTGGAGATGAGGGAAGAAAGGGACACCTGGGGTAGCCTTCATATCCCAGTGTGTCGACACCGTCTCATATAATTTCCGCACTGCTACGTGAATATCCGGGTCGTCGCGGTCTTGAGGAAAGATTGCCTGGGTCACGAAGAACTGAGGGTAGTAAAGAGTTGGCCCACCCCTACCATTTCTCCCCATGAAGTTTCGGTACGCGGTATGGGAGCTGGCACGCTCAGCAGAGTGAATCCATTCCCCCCTCTGTAGGTAGTCGAAAAGTTCGGCGATAGCTTGCTGAGACATGACCTTTTTTGCCTGCTCAAACGCAGCACGGACTTTCGCTTTCTGATCCTCGCGTTGAACAGGATCCTCGCAACGGTGCTCTTCATCAGGGAATGAATAGGGGAGGATGTATTCAGCCTCTGCCGTAGAGCGGTAAGACGCCATGGTATTAATCAAGTCTCAGAGAGAAGAGAAAATAGTAGGGATAGAAGATCTAAGAACGCATCTGCTATTAGTAACCAGCTGAGGAGAAAGCAAGAGAAAAAAGGTAACATACTTATCACTGCTTGCAGATAGCAATCAAGATGCAGCACCACTCTTGTGCAATCACTCAGCCTAAAGAAAGAGAGGTCCTCCCAAGTAGCAAACAAAACTCTAAGAAAGAGAAAGTAAACAAGAGCTAAGTATTAAGTTTGTGATGTGTGTTGAAAGAGGATATCTTTGTTGATTACCTTGAGTGCCTGCACTGTTTGCTGGTGATATGCTGAAGCCTAGCAGAAGCAAATGCCTACTATTTGAGAATAGTTAGTGCTATAGCATGCCGGACTTAAAATCGGCCCGGAGCAGAACTTCACAGGACTTCTCTTCCTCTGGCAAGTAAATAAATCATCATATGTGGTCCTTGTCTACTTCTTGACTGACTGGGACGCCTGTAACCAGGGACCAAAGGTACTGGAATGATATTATAATTATTAGGAGGAGGAATATGACATCTCTGGATTATTAAGAGCAATTATAAACAAAACTCATATATTAACGCTTCTCTCTGAGACGCCTTGCCTGGGACTTGGCTCAACAGTCATTCTGTGTCCCACGCAGCAGTTTCTAGTACCCATCGTCGACCATACTTATCGCCAATATAAACTTCTCCCTATGCCTGTGTCTCCAGTTTGCTCTCTATTCCTGTCGAGGCCGCTTGGATCCCTCGCCATCTGCACTTCCATCAGCAGCTCGCTTGGTCGGCGACTTGGACCCGTCGACCCGGGAAGGGGTTTGTTTGGCTATGATGTTGATGCACTGCTGCCTCTTGGCACTTAGGGCCTCGTGCTGCTTTTCAAGCTCTGCGATTTGCATTGAAAATTGCTGATGATGTGTGATATAGGCTTGCACCCGGCCCAGCTGTTCTTGGAGCCCCTTAGCGTGTTGTCGTGATTCAATAAGTTTATGGTTTGTTTCTTGCAGTTGCGTCTGTGCATCTTGTAGCTGTTCAATTCCTTGCTCCAGCCGATTTTGCAATGCCTGCTGGTTTCGCTTGGCGTTTCGCCGATTCTGGGTTTCCTGCTGGAGTGCTCGTTGGAGGTCCAAGTTTCTTTGCTGAAGGTGTCTTATTTCATGTCTCATCCTTTGCAAATCCATAGAACGTTGTTGTTGGATCTCGTCTTCGTTCTGGATTTCTGCGGAGATCTTGGCGGCAGCTTCGAGGTGGACGCTCAATTCTTTGTGTTTATTGTCAGAGGTAGATTGTCTCTCACTTGGGACATGGGCTCCTTGGATGTTTCCCATAATCAGGCGACGCTCTTTGTCTGAGTCTGCAAGACGAGTATAGAAAGTTTCGTCCGGCGTGATGTCCATGAGCTAATGTCTTGACAGCTCTTGGTACATGCGGTCAATAGCATTACCAGTTTCCCTGCCATTCTGGACAAATACGGCCTGAATAATAAAAAAGTGAAAATAGTAGAGTGATTTGACGCCGTGTCCATCAGTGCCGACGAACCTCTTGTAGGCTGGGTGCTGGCCCACATTGGTACAATGCTGAACCCATTTAGCACCTGTAAGGTACTTGCGTACCTCTCCTATCCCATCCCTCGACATGTAGCCTTTTGACTCTTCGAAAGAAGCAAGGACACGGTCGACCTGGGCTCGCCGCCAAGCAATATCGCCGCCATGCTGGGTGATATCCCGCTCGAACTGGGCAGCAGTGAGGATATAAGAAGCACCAGCGGGTCCCATAGTGATTGATCAGGTGGTTTCAAGAACCTCAGAAGCAATATCTGTTAGCATTAAGCCTTTAAAAGAGGGGAAAGTAAATGTAACTTACTGATAGCAATTTAGGGGCAGCAGATCAGATGCGGTAGAAGTTTATACTATCAGTTTCAACTCGAGATTGAACAGGCCGTTTTGTTTGAAGAGAAGGTTAAGAGCGAGGAGAAGAGTTTAGATTGGAAGATCAAAGTTATGATGTGTGAGTGAATAGGTTGATTGAGAAGAAATACTCTTGGGGATTATGTTACCTGCATATGATATGCTGGATTTCATTGAAAGTGAATCACCAACATTTAGAAACGCTTGGTGCCAAAGCCTAGCCGATATCGGATATGCAGTTAGCACTGAAAAAGATCACTGCTAGATCTCAGAAAATAAGCAATAGTAGCAATTAAGGATGTCCTTCTTTTGCTGATACTGTGAACTGACGGGGCAGTGGCAACTGGTGTGCTGAACATCCAGCTGATATGCAGTCACCGTTTAAGGAGCCAATGTCTCATGAAGAAGTATCTGACCAGGTACCCAAGATATATATGTATGTATGTAAGTATGGCGGTAGTGTATTGATCCCCGGCTGAATATGATAACTCCCTAACCATGCATTTTGGGAACGCTCACTGATACAACAACGACACACGCAGATCCATCTACAACCAAGTCCGACTCATGCTAAGTCTCTTGTAACTGCTCACTCTCGGTTCCCCATACTCTCTCGCCGTACTCAACCCCTCTGTCTCCTTTCCAGGCGAATTGTCCTGGAAGAAATAATGGTTCGCACTCGGCGCATACGCAACCTTCCACGGAACAACAAGATGTCTCTTCTCAGGACCTCCCCCACAACTGCCGTGGAAAGAATTGCTTGGCGGACTGTTGATCGCCAGGGAAAATAAGTTCTGTGGTTCGGTGAAGTCGGTTACTAAGCCGGAGCGCATGATGAAGTAGCCAAGACAGAATAAATTGATGGCGAAAACGAGAACGAGAACGACGTAGAAGATGTTTTGCCATGATTGGGTGTGTCCTGATGTGTATTCTTGTGTGATGAGGGATGCGTTGAAGGGTTGGGGAAAGCCAGGTGCTGGGATGAGGTTTTCGGGGTACGCGTCTGGGTCCTGATCCCAGTAGTGACGGAAAGGTGTGTCGATGGCGCTGATCATGATGAGAGAACTGGAATACACGGCGAGAGCTTCGGCGAGCGAGGGATAAGAAGCTGGCATCTTGGGTTCATGAAGGGAAAGTTGAGTGAGGATACGAGCGTTGGAAGCATTGTTGTTAACAGAGCCACCATTAAGATCCATAGACAATCGCCATTGATCAGCGAGCCACTATTATGGTCAGTTTTGTCGATACAATGAAAGAGGTGAAACTAACCTTCCAGTCCAGAGAGGGAGCAGACCAGCCTTGGTCCGAAGGGAATGATCGTCGATAAGCGTTCTCGTCGCCGTCGTCTTCACAGTGAGCTTTCATGCTGGCACCGGCGATACCGGAGATATTAAACTCGGTGGAACAGTTGGGCGATACCCATGATCGAAGTTGGCAGACGGTGTAGTTTTTACTCTCGGGTGATTTGCCGAGTGTGTAGATGGCATCAGCTGCATAGACGGTTGCGTTGGTGAGAAGGTTGAAGTCAAAGGGGTACTGCGCACATTAGACATGATCCCGAGGGATAAGTGGATGACTTACCATTTGGAAGACGGGAGGTCGACGCTCGTACTTGGGTCCCCATCTGAAAATATCATCCACATCAGTCCGATTGAGATAGTAGTCTTTGTTCTTCCCATCAAGTGGTTGGGGAACTTCGCCCGTCCAACCAGACCATCCTGTCTTTTGGCCAGGGATGTCAGTGTCGTTGACCTTGGCGTTAGGCCATGTCGTGTAAACAAGAGGCGCAAGTTCCTTCTTATCCATATCGACGCACAGAACATTGACAGATGGTGAGACAACTCCAGCTCGGACAGTGTACTCTCCCACTCCAGCGAGATCGTCAGGTTGAAGGATTCCGTTGACTTTGAGTTTAGAAGCACCGTAAACACCGGGGTGAGGAAGGGCGAGAGTGACATTGTTGATGATACGTCCTGTTTCCTCAAAGTGCGCTTCAACATCGCCGTGCTCAGTCTCAATCCAGGAGGAGTACAGCGTAGTGTTATCATGGAGTAGCGTCGTTCCGCCAGGTCGTTTCTTCATATCGGATGAGATTTCGGTCCCATTCTGATTGAGATTCGTCCACATATTCATATAGTTAAGTAAATTCCTGTAAGATTGCCCCGAGAACTGAACATTCATGCAAGACTCGGCGGCATGGATATCTTCCGTAATGTTGAAAAGATACGGACAGTCCTCACGCACATAAGCTGCATTAGCATACGACGCACGTACATATCCAATGAGCTCCTTATGCTCCCAACTCCCAGACTTCAACTTCGGCGACACCATCGCATCAGAGGCAGTAGTGTAAAACGCAGCTGCAATCGTAGCAGTAAGCGACAACATCCCCAGCAGCGTCAACGACGAAGAGGGCAGTGTTTCAAAGTGAGTGATGAGAGATCCAGGCTGAATAACCCAATTTCTCATCGTCATTTCCGCAAGTGACATTCCATGCGCTTTTCGAATAAACGCTCTTCGGGTGAGGACTTGGCCTAGACATGAGACAAAGACAGTGACGAAGGACATTTCGATGGTCTTTGCTAGTAGTGCTGCGAGGGTCGTGGCTGTTGATGGTGAGAGGGATGCGCCAGAGGCGATCTTGTGGCCCCATCTTGGTTGGAGGATGGCTGTGACGAGCCAGATTCCACTGCCGACTGTTGAGTAGACTGAAAGAACATAAATAGTAATTGAGAGCCAACTTGATCTGGGCTGGTGAATATCTCGTGTTGTTGAACAACCCTTTGGAGGTTCCGCTACTCAAGTAAGTCTTCATATCCTCACCAACAAAAATAAGATAACTTACCAAACTTTTTATAAAAAATCTCATCATCAAACTCATCATCCATAGCATCCCCCCTGGGTTCCACAATCTTAGGAAGTTTCTTACCTCCCTCACTCTTGACTTCTCGCTCCATGGTCCTAGGCATATCGCTCTTCTTCTCATCACCACCGCGCGGCATAGACGGGGCCCAAATCTCAGAGTACGGCTCAGGCGTTCCTTGAGAATCAGCGACCCTGGGACTAGAAGAAGAACTCGCCGCTGGGTGGCTGCCGAGCAGGTTTCGAAAGGAATGCGGTGTCTCGGGAGGACTGCTGCTGCTGCCCATTTTTGCTTCCGGCGAGGGCTGGTTGTGAAGATCGGCCATTTCGTGGGGCATTAAGTGAGAATAGCCGCTGCCAGAGATGCCGAATATGTTTATACCGGAGGGCTTGCGGGCGTGTATGTCCTCTGGCTCGGCCATTGCGAGAAGACAGGTTCCCTTTTTTCTTTTTGTGTTTTTTGTTTATGGGAGAAATTGGACCTGGGATGAGGGACCCATGCTAAATCCTGTCAGATTGTGATGCGTGTTGTTGGGTTGGGTGCAATTCCTTCGGCAGGGATCGCTGGGCGAAGGGTGGCGCAAGCGGTATAGAGAGAAGGGATGTAAGACACAAAGAGAGACCAAGTTTTAGATCGACAAGGGTGATCTTGGATTGCGGATGTGTTTGTGCACGGTTGGGCCTCAGTTAGCATACTCTACAGTGAAGAACAAGTCATGCTCTCGAGGGAAAATAAGAATTGCCAAGGCTGTTGGTTATGAAGGATTGCTGAGAAGATGATGCAGACCCAATTTACCATACAAGGATATATACCTTAGCTGCAGTAAGGCTGAGCTTTGTTCAGGTTTAAAAGGGAGGCTGACTGAAGTCTGAGTGGATAAGATACGATCGATCGCGAGGCTCGGTTACAGCAAGTCTGAGTCTGTTTCTCTGTAAATATAGCCTACTAATTGTTTCGTCTGTATCCGTCATTGTGTTACTGTCCTTGAAAATGTCCCAGATGAATGCAATGCAATGCGAATCATGCCTGCAGATCTTATCTTAGCTCGGCATTATCAGCCACGTCAACGAATGGTCATGTCTCACATTTCAACGTCGTTCTATCATGATGAACGCTTCAATTGATAAGTTAACCAACCCCCATTCGCAAACAGATCAGTTCATGCTTCTCTTCTCCCCCGGACAATGACAGTAGGGCTGTGTAACTGTCTGCACCTCGCCTCTGATTCCCTAAATTGTGGATCTGACGTTGCTGACAGTCTCCACTGATGGTCCTTTTTTATTACGGAGTACTCTGTACATCCTAGTTAAATTCCAAGCGACAAAAAAGCTGAGGTCAATGTAGGATGTTTCTAGACTGAGTATTTTTGGCACCCTCGCAGAGTGCATGGTTGTTGAGATGCTGTCAGCATGCCAAGGCTTCCCGTCGTGTGCTACAAAGATGAACTGATGATCTGTTGATGATGCTACAGCATAATTTCGGAGACTTTATTACGGCTGTTGTATGTTGGCGTAAAGGTGAGAGTGAGAAGTCGCGGGAGCTAGGGGAGCTATTTTGAGATACTTGGCCCCCCAGTCTTGTTAGTGTTGTCCACTATCGTGGCTTAGATGATGATCAAGGACGTTTTCGAGGATAAATACATAAGCTTGAGAGCTGACAGGATTGGTTTCTAAAGTTCTTCCTTTGAGATGAAGGGCAAGATCGTATTGATGTGATCACTAATTAGTAATTGATCTGTATCATGCTTCTTCTCAGAATTGGTGAGAAATGTGTCCAACGTGGTATGGAAGTTGGGTGTAAGCAGAGCTGCATATGACAACTTTGTGGTCTCACCAAGAACTCTGAAGACCTCTTGCAATGGCTAGATAAGTGATCAAGTAGAAAGAATGGGGGGTTTGTGCAATTCGCCATACCGATCGTATACTTGAAGAGTCATCGTCGTTGCTTCAACCTCATAATCTTAAAGAGGTAAGCGTAGATTTAAGCTTAACCTGGCACGCGACACTTGACCACCACATACAAACACATTCCCAGTACCAAATTCACCATTCGCTATCATAACCTATCCAAACAGTCCAATCCTCATCAGAACAAACTAGTGGCAGTCCTTCTCTTCCCCCCATCCCCCTTAATAAACCGAATCTTCTCACTTGCGTCCCCTACAAGCGTAGCATCTTTAGCACTATCATCAACATCCAGCACCTTGGTACTGCACTTCTTCTCAACATCAACCTCCTCGTCATCCTTCCCAAAGGGGATCGGTCGGATTACTTTGAGGTTGATGTCGCTGTCGTCTTCGCCCTCGCCCAGCCCGGTGTGGAAGATGCGGATGCCGGCTACAACCACGGCGTTCCAGGGGTCTTTCTCGGCTTCGGAGCTGGAGGATGAGGAGGACGTGGTGGATTCGTTGTCCGAATCGCTGTCGGAGGAGATTGTGCCCGTGTAGTTGTCGACGTGGATCCAGAGTTCGCGGTCTGCGAGGGTGGGGAGCGTGCCGACGCTTTCGACATCAGTTTCGGGTTCGCTCTCAATGTCTTGCTCTTCCTCCTCTTGTTCGGCGTCGGCTCCAGCTCCCTTCTTATCAGCCTTGGGCTCAGCTGCTTCAGCTTCCTTGGTCTCTTCCTTATCATTCGAGTCCTCGTCTGCAGTAGACTCGGGAGTCGTGGGCTCTTCAGGCTTGGACTCAGCCTTCTCCTCTCCAGTCTCAACCTTTTCTTCCTTCGCGGCCTCAGCCTCCTCCTCCTTCTCTTTCTTCGCAGCTTCCTCTGCCTCAAGCTTAGCCTTAGCCTCGGCCTCAGCTGCCTTCTTCGCCGCCTTTTCAGCCTTGATAGCAGCCCTCTCGGCCTTACGAGCTTCCTGTCTCGCCTTCTTAGCAGCCTTCTTAAGAGCAAGCTTCTCCTTTCTCTTCAGTCTCTTATGCTCATCCCGCTCAAACTGTCGTGTAGCAAGGTAATGAGCCTCTTCGCGCTCCTTGAGAAGCTTTGCCCTGATCTTGTCTCTCTTCTTCTGCTTGATCTTGGCCTCGTGCTCTTTGCGGGCGGCCTTTTCTTCGGGTGTCTCGACGAAACGACCCTTGCAGTGGCCGAGATCGTAGGCGAGACCAATGCGGAGAAGCTTCTCGCGACGAGACTTGGCGTTGTCTTTGATGACCTTTTCGATGGGTAAGATATCCTGGTTGCGGGTGGCGTTGATCTTGACGCGGACTTCGTAATCGCCAGCCTCAAGTTCTAGTTCAACGTTGACGGAGCGCGTCATGCGGTATGGTGTTTGGCTTCGCACGACGTAATCAGAGTGACCAGCCTTGTGAAGACGGAAGCCCAGCTCAAACATGTACTGGCCCTCGAGACCTCTGAAGTACCGATCATCAAGCTGAGCGAGCACAAGAACAACAGGACCAGGCTTGGCGAGGGTGAAGGAGAAGTGCGTGTCGTGGTAGTCCAGTGCCCAAGGGACAGACATTGTAGTCCAGAGCTGACTGACGCGCCAGTCGTCGGTAAAGAGACGGGTTCTCTCAAAGGCCTGATACTTTCTAAGTAGGTCTTCATACGAGATCCAGAAGTCTCCGTCGTCGCCGAAGCGGTGGTCGAGCTTTTGAAGCCACTCGGCAGTCCACTCCTTTGAGCCATCGCCTGTACTTGATCAGCATTTGCTATTTTCGGTAGGATTTGAGATCACTTACTCCATGGGCCGGTCCATTCACCCTTGCCCCAAGGGTTCTTGAGCTTGAGAAGGCGCTTGCCATCGATCTCGACAGCTTTCTGAATGGAGTAGGCGTGGAGTTCAACAATACCCTTGCGCTCACCCCAGCCACGGCCCCAGATGCCGGTGTTACAGCCAAAAAGGAACTCTTGGTTGACCTTGAGCAGTTCCTCCTTCCAGAAGTACTCCTACACACTCGTTAATACTGTGATACGCATTGTCATTGTGAAACATACCTTGTCAAGAATATCAGTGGTCAGAAGCTCAGAGGTGACACCACCAGTGAGATCCTCAATACCCTCGCCTCCGAAACCGCCCTCAATCGCACCGTAATCTCCGTGAGCCTTGGCGTAACACTTCTCAAGAAGAGGCAGCCAAGTCTCCTGAGGATGCTGACACTGCGCAAAGTAAAGCGCACTGCTGTTGGACTGGAAGATGCGACGGTACGCTTCATCCGGATCAACGCGCTCAATGTCGTCAAAGAGGATCCTGTCAAAGTACCCCTCATCGTAGTCTGGCTTGATGAGGTACAGCTGAATGTTTGTCAGTTCTGTATCACGACACACAGGCGAGAAACTTACGAAATCGTCAACAATCTCGGAAATCCAAGCCCCATCCCGATAAAAGACAAACCCATAAACACCAACATCTTGATCATGCGCAACACAGAGTCGCTCAATCAAACCAGGCTTCTCACTAAGCGTACACAGCGCCGCCATGAGCCAGCAATCACCATCTCGTCCCTGTCTGACATCATTCGCAGTAGGGCCATCAATGTAAAAACAAGGCTTTTCAAAGATATCACCAACGCGCTTCACACTCTGCGGACGAAGATCCTCACCGGGTTGGTAGTTCTCAACATTGGACAGAGAGTGCAGACAGTCGTTGCGGTAGAGCTTGAGATCAACTTCAATGTCAAAGTGAGGATCACGATACTTCTTATTGATGCGACGGCATTCCTTGACGATCTTTTCGACTTTGGCGCGGCATGTTGCTGCGGCGTCTTCGTAGGATGCTTGGGTTGTTGTGGTGGTTACTTGGTTGCCTCTTTTGGCGGCGAGGTCAGTGTAAGTGTTTGAGGGAATGACAGTAGTTGCTGTTCAGTTAGTATATGCTTGGTTTGAGAGTGAGGGGAGGTACCTTTGCCTGGATTCTTGGTAGTGAATTGCTTCCAAAACTTGTCAATCGCTTGCTGAGGCGTGACTTTTGATCTGTCGCCGAGATCAGCGACACCAGACGCAATCTCGGCAAACGACGGGCTTGAGGAGGAAGAACTAGAGGAAGAAGATGAAGGCATCTTGCTTGACTATTCAAACAACAACAATCATAAATACAACTCGTCACTAACTGAATAAAAGAGAATGGAGAGGAGGACAGGAGAAGAGGAGGCTTGCTGGCATTTTATCCTCATGCACGCTGAGAAAACACAGCGCTGAACGACATCTCAGCTGTAAGCGGCCAACTCATCAAAAAGACCCCTAACGTTAGATGCAACACTTATCCATGCAGTAAGAAAAGGAAGAAAGAAAGATGTAACCAGAACGGGCATCGCTCTACCCGCCCGTTTCTGTAGCTATAGCCGTGTCCAACGACGATAGAGCTTGGCCCCCAAAAGTCCCATTTTCACGGGCCGTGATACCCCTGTAGCGTGCCCGCATGTCAGCCCACCCAGGCTTGTAGGGCTGGGGAAGAGGGGAAAAGAGACGGATGAGTGGTTGTTGGTGATTACGTTTGAGAATCCCTGTATTTTGCGGCTGGATGCATGCACGGGGCGTTAATACTGTATTGGAAGGTCTTGGGGTGATGCCAAGTTGAGGGTGCATCTTGAAGGATTTTCGATGAGTTTAGGCTTCCTTTTAATGTTCCAGTTTGTGGCTATGGGGGTTTGTTTTGTTAGTTAGAAGCTGTCAATGTTGTGGTTTGAGCTGAGGATGTTGATGAGGTGTAATAAGCCACCCTAGACTATTTACATGCACAACCACAAACATAGACAAACTAATGAAACTACTACTGTCGACCATGCATGTTCCTAACCTCAATATCTGACAGATCTTGTAGTTCAGGTGAGTACGTAACGCATAATCTGTTTGCTCTCGCTTGACCCATCGGTCGTCAAACCTCACCAGTGTCACACAGACGAGGGCAAACTGGGGACAAGAAGCACAAGACAAAGTCCGACTCTGACAAGATGCATGAGAATCGACCCATACTCAATGCATTTCCGATGATCGATCTTAGTGCCCTTCATTTGTCAGCCGGACAGACTGATCTGCCAATTCACGCCAAGCCAAAGTGCGAATGACTACATCATCGAGACATTATCGCTCAACAGCTGCATATCATCTACCCTATCGCAGCCAAGTAACCACAGCCTGATTTTCAGCTCAACTTATCTATAGCCCCCAACCTCCGCATCGAATTCCGTAATGTTGTTCATCTTCGCCTCTCCCTCTCGGCCATGGACCCCCTCAGCATCGCCAGCGGTGTCGCAGGCCTTCTCACGGTCTCAGCCGCCGTGATCAAAACCTTCGACACCGTCAAGACCAGCATAAAAGACTGTCCCAAAACGGTGTTTTGGGCACACGCTGAGACAAAGGAGATTAATTGGGCGATCAAACGTCTCAATAGTTTGATCGATGGTCCGGATTCGGTGCCGAAAGCGGCGAAGATGTCGGTTGGCTTTCACGATGCAACTGTCACGATCAGTGAATTGATCAAGACGTGTGATCTTCTCATCTCGACCTTGAAGCCGCTGGATAAAGACGGGAAAGTTGTTTTGACGAGATGGGATCGTGTCAAGTGGTTGAGAGTGCAGGATGATGTCGTCAAGTATATTCGGCAGATTCAGGCGCACAAGGGCTCTGTTACTCTCATTTTAAACATTCTACAATGGTAAGCCTTACAAACTTGAGATGCTGAAGGCGCTAACAAGAAATAGCGAGTCAGATGTGGTTATCGTGGAATCACAGCGCGCTCTGGAACTCAAGATTGATGCAGTCCTCAACAGCAGCAAAGCAACACAAAGACGAATCGAAGGTCTCGAAGCGCTCTTCAACAAGTTCATCGCGGACAACTCCACCCTTATTCCCTCAAATCGATCATCCATGGCTCCGACATTGTACCACTTGAAAGAAGATGACACTACAGAAACCGATTCAGTCGCGACATCACGGAAGTACGACCAAGATGAATGGGGTGGCTTTCACGCGAGCGCAGAGCGATCACTCAGCTTTCCGACATCAAGTGTCCCAGAATTAGGAATGCCAAAACTCAAGCGCTCAACTTCAGCGGAAACCTCGACAAAGAGTGAGAGTAACGTCACGACTTCACCACCACGTCCAGAGTTTGAAGCAGCGCTTCAGGAGACAGGCGTCTACAAGCGTGTGTACAACTCCACAGACGCTTTCTCGATACACTCCACCCAAAGCCGCTCCATAACAGGCTCAGTAATGACCAGTTTCAGCCTCGCCGACGACTCATCCATCCTATCAGCTTTTCCAATCATGAGCAGGACGGAACTCCAACACCCCGAGTTTTACACCCAAATGAGCGGCAATCAACGCATATCCCGGAATCTCATGAGAGCTATCACAACGAGAAGTGTTGTTAAGTCCCCGGTGGAACCGCCTCCAGGCGCACCATTCTCGCTGAAACAGTTCAGATCGCCTCCGAATTGTGGTGAGAACGTCATGGGGAGGTGGCATCAATCCCGGACCAAAGCCTGGCGACCTAACGAGTTTCGAACAGAGATCCAATTTGAAGTCCCCGTTATCTTTGTTACTACTTCAAAGACTGCGAAGGGACCTATCGACGGAGCGGATGTGCTTTTCATTGATGGGACGAGAAAGAGTCTTGATGATACGTGGACTGATCTCGAGCCGCCAGCTACCGGTACATTCACCAAGACAGGGCGCTTCATTAAGAATGAGCGCGCAACTTGGCTTTCACTCCTCTCAAGTTTACAAAAGATGGAGAACGAATCGCAGAATTGGACGAGACAACAGATCATGGGCTTGAGGCCTCGACCAGCAAGTGCGACAGCAATCCTCACTTCCATCGCTGGTAAACACACGCTCAACGTCGCTCTTCAACGCGAGAAGAAGAGCTGGGATGACATGCCCCCATCAATCAACCGCCCCTTCGCAACCACCACCATGAGCAGCTTGATAGAAATGCTCGCTATGCTTGGTATATACTGGAAAGACTTCAATACCTTCCACAACGTGTATCAAGCTGAAGGAAACGGATTTCTTGTGAAAGGCCACAAGATCAGTGGTTTCGGGATCATGTTCCACTTTCAAGCGTTGGAGAAGGCTGTGTTTGAAGGAAACAGGACGGTTCCGACGGAAGCGGTGACGAGGCTTGCTTTTGGACAACTTCCTACGATATTTACTGAGGGTCATACTGAGTATAAGACTAGTAACTCGCTGTATGAGTGGCCGAATGTTGGGTTAGGGAGTCGGACAGAGATTGCGGAGACGTTGTCTTCGTTTGGATGTGGCCGCAAGGCGGTTAATTATTTCTTGAGAGACGGAGCTGTGACATCTCACGTCTTCCCAGGTAAGCCTCGGTCTCACACTCAAAACTGATAATACTAACATATCTAGTCACTTTTGAGCTCATTGGCATGATCGGCCAAGTCTTTCACATCAAAGATCTCTGCTTCAGATATATCCCCAACCCATGCTACTGCGTCTGGAGCACGAGAAGTTTCTCCTTCCCCAAGTTACTGGCTGCGTACCAACGATATCTCCACGACGACCCCGACATGACGAACGGAAAGCTCTCCATTCATGTGAATACTGTCTTCGCTCCAAAGACAGGCATTCGACCTGGAGATGACACCCCTCAGAGTTACACTTGGCAAGCACAGGATGCACTGCACTCTGTTCTCGATGAACTTGACGAATTACTCAAGGACTACTCTTCGCCAAAGCATGGTAGCCCGCGAGCATTTCTTGGAAAAGAAATTGTCGGCGCACACTTTGAAGAGCTTCTCTCCCAGATGAATAGCGCCTCTTCAACCTCATCATTCCCACCTGCGAGCGGAAGCAACAAAGAAGACACCTTGATGAAAGCATACTTCCAAAAAATTCTCCCCGCCGTGTTGAGATCAGCATCAATGACGTTCTTCAATCGCAAGAACGCAGATTCTGAGTTTCAGGTTGTCAAGGGGGAGGCGGCCCAGACTGCTGAGTACGCAGCGTATCTTCGTGTTGCGAAGGAAGTCTGGTGTACTTTTGTTCTGAGGATGATTTGTTGGCTTATGTTGCATGATTTTCATTTTGATGATGTTCAGATTCAGAAAGGGAATTTGTTTGGGAGTGATATGTCTGTTTATATCTCTTAGGGGTGAGAGGGTCAATCGGATGATCTAGAGTAAATGCAGAGAGAGGGAGCGGATGTACATGAGTTACAGTCTTGATGGGAGGATGAAAGTGAAGTAACGTTGATGTAGAAACACATGTACATACTCTCTTTGCAACACCATCTGTACCCTTCTTGTAGAGGAGTGAAAGTTCAAGATGCTAGGTGTCTGGTCAGCTAGGAGAGGAAAGAAAACCCAGGACTTGGATCATAAATAATAAAAGGACGTATACTGATAAGTCTGCTTTTTAACTGCAAGTCCAGCTCCAAGTCATTACTGACCGGTGGACTGATATCTGTAAGTTTTGATGTTATGCATAAGTTGTTATGGCGGATGGTTGAGCAAAAAGCGGTAGATGTGGGATCAATCCACTCTCTAAATCGTTGTTTCTCTAACCCACAAAAGGATGGGAGAACAGGAGTTGTTGCCCAAGGTAAACTCCCCAGTTGCGCAGATAATGAGGCAATGATTCAGCGCCACAAGGCCGCCCTGAGATGCATATCTATAGTTTCTTCCTCAACCTTTCAACCAACCTTTTCTTTCTCCTCATCATCTTATCTCCGACCAAATTTGGAGATATTTCATTCATTCTCCAGTGTGGGCGCAACCTTCATGTCAGCCTCATTGCTTTCTGGTATGGCATAGCAACATTCTTTGGTGATCTCCCAAACATTTAGCCTCATTTACTGATATATCTTTCACTTTAGGCATAGTTCGGAAGGCGCTCGCTAGGATCGAACAAGCAGGGGACAAACACGTCTCTGCAAGCATCTTGCAAGAACGTGCCAACAACCGTTCAGCACCCAACATGAGCCAGCCAAACCCTAGAGCAGAGGGTGCCATTCCCACTGTCATCAAGATTGAAGATGGACAAGACCTACTCGAGGCTATCAAGGATAGAGAAAAAAAGAAGAGACTGGCAGAAATGGAGAAACGTGTGATGGAGGCTTTCGAAAAGGTCAAGCCACGCATGTGCGAACAGGCTGTGAAGGAGACACAAGAGTACTTGGACCAACGCGACTGGGTCAAGGATTGCAAGAACCCGAGCAGCCATCCTTGCTACTACAGGATCAAGGGAGGCAGCAGCATCGATTGGCCAGAATGCTTTTACTACCCCAACTTCCTCGTAATGCAGGCCATCTGGCCGGAGAACAGCACTGTGGAGAGGATTGCCATCTCATTCGCAAAGCACTGGAAGCACGTTGGTATAGGCTTTGGACCTGAACGTTATCCCATGCTCAAAGACAAAATGAGCGAACTGAGCCTTTTCCGTGGAGAAAAAGAGATGACGTACGAAGAATGGCGGAAGCTAGACGGCTGGCTTTCCCAAGCTTGCCAACAAAGCACTGGACAGGATGCGCGAACTGTTGGCAATGACAAGCCTGACAAAACCAAGGACACAAACACCACTCCCCAGGCCAACAAAGACGACAATCTCGACGAGATGGAAGTTGCAGCTGAAAGCCGGGTGAAAAGGATGATGGAAAAACTCCAGAAGGCCAAGGAAGACTTGAGAAAGGTTCAGAAGCGCAAGAGGGACCACTACAAAGCCGAGGCTGAGTTTTGGACCAAGAGTTCCGAGGTCTTCAAGAAAAAGGCTGCCAAGGACACTCATCAAGCTGATAGCGAGAAGGGAAAGGCTGAATGGAATGCCATGATGGCAAAAATGTATGCTGAAAAACTTGGACGATCATCAACTACAGCTACCGCCACTCCTTCGTCCAGCGAGCGACGTCCTGGTGATGGACATCTTGACAAGCGACAGCGGACAGCATCGAGGGTAAACAAGCCCCTTCGAGTGGAGGAAATGCTACGCAAGTGATGGGAATATCGCAATACGAAAAGCAATTGACAAAAGCGTGGCAGCGTCGCTTAGACAATGTTTGTCGCTCTGCTTTGTGGTTTGATACCATGGGATACAGAAGATCAGGTTTGGGCCTCTCATAGACAATTAAATCACGCAAAGAGCGGGTTATAATACACATGATAGCAGAGAAATCATGAATACAAAAGTTTCTGTTTTTATAAACTCAGATGTAACTTGTTAAGAAGTGATTGTGCAACGGTTTGCCCATGGTAAATATTTGCTCTTTGCTTAGGCAGAAAGCAAACTTGGACAAACCGTTAGAAATACCACGACCATCATATGATGAAATGATGGCAAGTGAAAACACGATTATGTAAAGCCTGTCTCTGAAAAGTATAAATACCCCAAGATTCCCGGGCTAGAACTAAGTCAACTCACAACTCAGCCCAGTTACATCAGGCAACAACTTCGACATATATATGTGTATATTCCTTTCTTTTATTTGTCCCATTCAAGATCTCGTCATACCTCAGTAGTTGTGATTGATCTCGAATCATATATATCCGCCCGTAATGAGGCCTTCAAACTGGCACCAGACGAGGGTATCAGTATAAGAAGCGACCATAATAGTCCTAGACACGATAATGATCGGACTTCATGAGTATAGCAAGGTGTCTATATCACTCTGTAACTAGCCTTACTTGCAATGCTAACCTCTCAACAGAGACAACTTCTGTGCAAACAAAGACTGCGATATGTCGTCCAAAGGAGGTAAGGAAATTAGGGACTTTGACCTTAAGCAACGAAAATAATTAGGTAAGTCCAGCCTAAGCTTAGTATAAGTTGAGGACAGCTTTTGCTGAGCTTTTCTTAGTATATATGGTGGCCATTGCTATCCAGCCGCCCGATGGCGCCGAAGTACTTCTGTCGGTTCTCGTGATTGTTCCTCTTGTCTGGGGCATCCGGAAGTGCTTCGGCCTTGGTACGTTGAGCAAGTCGACCCTATCGCAGCTCGAGTCAACCTCCCTCGAGCTTCTTGGCCGCACCCATACTGACATTAATAATATAGGATGATACTCGTAAGGTGAGCGGAATGCGGCAGTGAAGAAAGTAAACTCGGCCACGTACCCAGTCAGCTGTATGATCACATCAATGAAGCTCTCTAGCTTGGTGGTAAACTTCCATCATGCCTGCTGGGACGGCATCATCTTGGAGTACCATGTCAACATGGGAACACAGATCCAGGCACTCGGTCGACTCTGGCGGATGAAGCAAAATCTTGTTGATTGTTCGAGTGGCAGACACTTGAGTAGGTATATGTGTCTCAAACAAATTTACTTGCGTCAACTTTGACTGTTAGTTTTCTGACCTGACCTGACCCGATAGGCATTTTTCTATACCGTCTTTTCACCAACAGAAGCATATAGTATCTTCGATCAACCTACTCTGTCCATACTGGACTCGTGTCAGCCAAATCGCCTTTCGCTGCTGGGGGCCAACATGTAAACAGATCTTACATTGGAATGAAACTCAACAGTGGTTTCATGGCTGAAGGCGAGAAAATGGATCAAGGCACTCTCAGGGACTGTCGGTCAAGATGGTAAGCAACTCACCCAATCTTAATGTCTATGTTCATGACTAATAATGAGGCAAGAGGTCCGTCGCTGTCAGTAAGTACTAACTTATGATGCTTCCACATCAAGAATTAACAGCTGGTTCAATGGCCGTACAGTCCAGATCGGCGACGCAGCCCACGTCTCTCCCCCTTTCGCAGGTATTGCGGCGTCTATCTAGGCAAGAGTGTAGTCAAGCCACTACTGTGCAATCTTTATTCCCGGCGCACGATGAAGACCCCAGCGTTGCTGCTGGACGGGAGGATGGAATACCCCTCCCCTCGGATGGCAATGATTGGAACTGAAGAGATCCTCCCATTCTATTCCCGATTCCTCCCTCTCCTCTACTGCTGACGTCATACCGCCATATATAAATAGACACAATCAAGTGCCCACCGCGCCGAGATGCAAATGGTCTCCTTGATAATCGGCACAACAAGAAACTTGACATCTGGGGATGGGCAGAGCCCATAACCCTTTTCACCTTATTGTAGTGTCTGGGAGAAGTGGGAGGACGATTTACAGCATCGTCTTGGGAGTATGGAAGAGAAGTTACACCTCACATGAAGTCTGCGCTCAACCAAATGGTAAAGCAGATCTCATGTGACACTCTGTTACTCCTGGATCGCTGATACTACCTGTAGACCACATGTCGGAGGAGACAAGGGCGCATGTCCAACCGGCAAGGGGCTGGTCCAATATGGAGGCTACCCAACAGCACCAGCAGGCGATATCCAGCAAGAAAAGGAGCTACGTGTTCAGCCCGCCCAGAAACCGGGGCCTGTACCGTTCACCTTTGCCGTCGAACGGTCCCTGACAACGGCGTCGAAAGAACGCTGTTCGTATGCTTGGAACTTGATACGATCCATATTGAGACTTACTCAACACTTCGAGAAGTTTGCGCACGACCAGATCTTGGAAAGACACAACGTTGATTTATCGACCTATTCTTCCGGAGTATAGAGCCACGAACTGCTACGGCTATACTGAGCTCATATAGCTCTTGTGCGACTCCAATCATAGAGGTATAGATGCCAAGGCTAGCAACTACTGCGATATGCATGCCTGGCGTCACCCCGAGCCACAGCATAGTCGATATCGAGGTTGTCAAAAGCCTCAAGGCGTACCAGCAGCAGAGAGCCTACAAATCTTTAGTAACAGCAAGCAACCATAGTTCACTCCTCGCAGTCAATGGAAATATCGGTGCTCTCTTCACAATCACCCACGAGGTTGTGGGCTTTATCTTCATTGGCAGAACCTTCACCAGCGGTGCTTTGGCAGATTCAATTACATCGATAGCTGCTGTAGTGTGGCCTAAGATCCGCCAGTTTGCCGTTACCTACGCCCTATACAATTAGGACAAAGTCGGGGACCTAGTCTTGGAGGAGTTCACCACCCCCAATCCATTAAGAATAACAAGTCGCGACTTCTGATAGCCTTTCTCAAGTGGCTCATGGTCGTCGACCCTTTGACCCGAGGACTTGCAGAATTTATCTGGTGCTAGAATCACAGAACCTGACAGAAAAGGAGTGGAAGATCTCATCAGAAGAAGTATACCCTGAGATGAATTACCTGCGCCGCGATACTATAGAACTACTATTATTGGTGAACCGGAAACTGTTAGACAGTTTCATGCCGGCGACTGGCTGCATCACAACGTCAACAACCGTATCGCGATGGTGAAGTGGTTCCGCCGCGATCCCGCAGTCGACGTGATTTTCCCCAAAGTCGCCGACCGAATCGACGAATACTACTGTGCAGATTTGCTCGACTTTAAATCCGTTACCGTCATGGTGCCTACCGAGAAAGGCAGCGAGGAGGTCGATGCCGAAGACTTCAACAAGGAGTTCGTAGACATCGAGAGCTCCCCCGAGATCATCGTCACCTAATATAGGAGGTTATGACTCCAAAAGATAGAAGAGAACTTGGTAACCTGGGACGCAGCTGATACGGCAGTGGGGCCTACGGGCTATATAAACAAGTTGGGCAACAAGCACGCCGAGAGTGACGGTCCAAAGTTGATACGACACCGAGACATCATAGCTAATCCAGATCGGCACGTTCTCTCATGTACTCACAATTGTTGAGTCACTCAGTAGAAGCCTTACGACCATCTCAAAGACAACAGCTAAACAGCCAGACGGCGTCGTTGCAACAAAGGGGCAGGAATAGCAGATGATCGTCCATGCCGTTATATATATATATATATTAGTGAGTCTGCGTGCCAGCCGCGCCGATGACGTGGATGAGGACGAGGGTGAGGTTGATGATGAAGATGAGGCGGAGTGTGCAATGACCAAAAAGAGGCCAAAAGGCAGGCTACGCACCACTTCGACGTAACCGCCGACCATCACATCCACTACAGTAAGTTCGACATTCACGTCACCGCCGGCACCGTCTTCTAGATGTTCAAGTCCTGGAAGCGTGGCGAGGCTGAGATCCATGAACTCACCAACGAGGCTAGGACGAAAAATGGAAGACTGGGGGAGCTTGATTGGTGATGAAGCCCAAGATATCTCAGTGGGATAAGGCACTCCGTATCTCGTCTGTATCCTGCTAAGCCTGGCGCAAGTCCAGGAACGATCGAACACCACAGGGCAGCCTCGCTTCTACCTCGTAATTTGACAACTCCTCCCCCACTGATAGCACTCTCACTAACACAACAACTTCCAAGTCCGTCTCCTGGTTACCCATAAGGATGATCAACAAACGGACAGGTCACCTTCAACACACAATTCCCAGAAAGCAAAATATATACAGAGCTTCGAATGCCCACTGTTGGGGTGACTACGTCCCCATGGACAACTGGTCTTTCCAGATCCAGCCACGAGATGCATTTCTTCTTCTTCTGAGATGATAAGTAACCTTAGACTCGTTGTGATATACCTCAAGGCAACGATGCAACCCTGGAAAGGTGGCTACGGGGGAATATTGCCGAAGGACAACCAATGCATCCCACTATACCACACTTTCCGACAGAATCTACCCAGGATCAAACTGGGTAAGCAGTTTTCTATTCGATTGGAAATAATTTTCCCGGTATCTCACCCAGGGCATAAACTCGTGGGAGCAAACCACCAAGCATTGGCCGATTGCCAGCAGATACTATACATATGTCTGGCTACCAGCTAGACAACAAGAAAGATCGAATTCGCCATCCATGTTCACGCCGTATTCGACTTTATATACAGACCGAAACTCTCGATCTCGTTCCCAATGACCTTAGGTTTCTACTACGAGGATCGGAAAATCAACATCCAAGGGAGTAAGCAACGCCGGTGCAGGTACACTGCTGCATCATGCGCAAGTGTGCGTCTTTGCGGATCGTTACTGCATGGGCAAGTTGATGGATGTTTCATCGGGGAATCCACGCATCAATGTGCCTATACACAAGACCACAAGCCATACAGCAGCACACGATAATATTGCCCAGCATGTTTGACGTGTCTCTTCCTTCTAAATTCTTTATCGAAGAAGATCATCTCGAACTGATGCATGAGTGTTTCAACCAGCACTTCTTCATCTACCCATACGCTATGGTGTAAACACATCCTGCTCCGTGCCAAACAAAAGTCCCCCACGACTCACTGGCCTTTGCCGATGCATGGCGGGTTGACAATACAAATTGTATATCTCACAAAAGCATCTCACGTACCTTTCAAGGGAAGGCAAACGAACCCAAGACATTTGTCTTTGAGTGTCAAGAATGAGTAATCTCAAGACCGGGTCAGTTTAGCATAACCTTGCCCAAATCTTTTCATGATTTATAGTATTGCTCCTGAGTTCTTATGCTCCATGAGGCCTATATATCGAAGTGGCTCGTGATCTCCAACCGAGAACCATGATGGTCGATCTGTGGAAGCCCTCACTCATCAGCCGCCGCGACTGGCGCAACTACCATCCTTGCCCCTAGGCCTGGTGTTCGCCAGCTATGGTTTCGGTTAGTCCTAGTTATCGAATACACAATTTCGATCCCTCTGAGATGGATCTCAACAACGACACGTTATGATCGCCCGATTGCCAGAAAAGTTCAATATTATATATCCCATCTGATCGAAACTCACCCAGCGTCCTCTGAACATGGAGGATCGCCATCATATCATCGGGGTCCTTAGCACTAGGGGAAATCTCCCTCTACAAGGCATTGGGAAAATGCCTGACAACACTTGAGAAAATGAAAGACGGAGACGCCGAGCCAGGCCGTCGACCGGACGCTCCAGGATAGCAGTCAAAGAACCAAGCGACAGTCGCGGAATATGCTGTATCTCGCAGCATTCTATTGAATACCAAAAAAAAAAAAAAAAGTGTGGTCATATCTGGTCCTTGGATGTTATATTGGAAGCTATGGGTGGGTAAATGTCCCCGTCAGCCCAGCATGACATGGCCATTCTGGCCGCAGCTATCGTTAGAGGCCTCTTACTACACCATGCAACACCACTGGGACTTCTTTTTCTATATTATAACTACAATAAGCTTGAAGAATACTGGAAAAACTCTCACTCATGATCCGAGAAGTAGTATAGGAACCAACGGTCAGTCTTCAGGCCACGATTCTGTGAACCTTGACACCGTCTCGCACACGAGAAAGCTGGGTGGGCCGGAAATAGGATGACATCCCCTGGCACTGCTACGCTGTGGCCATCGTCAAGGTCCAGAGAGGCTATCACCTGGTGTTCTGGGACCCTGACCCGAACCTCAAGGCTGTACAGCCCAAGGTAAGGATCAGCCATGTGCTACGTGGCCTCCAGAAGAGCCTGTGGTCTATACTACGTAAGAAGAAGAGGTGTGTTGCAGACTTTTGACTGGCGCAATACCAAGCTCCTCGACGACTCCAACGAGCGTATCAAGGGCACCAGGAAGAACATAGAGATCACCACTAACAAGCTTCTCGACCCAAATTACTTTGCAGAGATATTACCTAATACGGCAATACTAAAGCTGTTACTCCTATACAGAACAGAAGTTACAACGAGTCCAAGATGTTCCCCTATGGAATGACTCTCCTGAAGAGGCGGCCAAATAGGTTCGTAAACTTGGTCGGCCGCGCCGTACCATTGATTGGAAACCTGAACTGGTTCATGAGTGATGAATCTCTCCCTCGTGGAACTGATCCACAGTTCATCGCGTTTGGGTTTTCTGAGGACGGGGGGACAGAGCTGAAGAAGGCCGCATATAATCTTTGGCATCCGGCCTTGCAATCTTACGACTATTTTTTTATGAACCTTATATAAACAAAACATCCTGGTCGGGCAAACTACTCAACGGCTTTATCAAAGGGTAAAACATAGAGATTAAGGCAATTCCAACATTGTCTGCGATCGTGGCTGTGGTTAAGGGATTCGCCATGGTCTCAGCTACCAATTAGTACATGGACCGGATGCAACACACTTGGGATCTGCAGTGTGCTTGTTTAGAATCATTTTCCATTTATTTTACAAACGATTCTGGTCAGAGACAATCTTATCTCGGCAGCCGCCTCCGCAAGCAGTCAAGCAACAGAGAACGCGCTGTTCTTCCTCGTTCTCCTCCGAAATCACCACCAGGTCTATCTACCTCTGCACCTACTGAGGTAGCACAACGGCTCGACCATTTAGTATGTGCTCAGATGAAATATGGCCTAGATGAGATGGCCAAGGAATGGTCGTGTGCCGAACGTTGATACTCGGGGAGCCTTTCACCCTTGATCGCGTTGCATCCACGACTTGTCCATAATCCTTGAGTTGCATAGGCTTGAACCCTTCGCCTTCAGAGAATTTCCTCAATGTCACGAACTGTTTGGCTCCGCCGAGGTGAAGCTCGTAAGAATGCCCCATTCTCCTACTTTATTGAGATGTTGGAATGACATGCTGACGTATTTAGCTCCCGAGAACGATGTCTCGACCGATAACTCCGGCCATGGCTCAGACTAAGCTGGGCCATCTGACGCTCCCATGCCGCCACAGACATACTTTGAGATGCCACTGGAGAAGGATATTCCAATATTTTCTCGCCTTCCAAATATAAAGAACCTCACTTTACTCGCGTTCGACACAGATCCGCCGATATTCGCTTACGAAAACAGACAGGATATATAGCGAGCGGAGGAAGATGATAGTCCCAGAGGACCCATTGAACGCTCAGATTCGAAAGATTAAAGACCACCTTGGACGACCTTTATATATGAAAGCAGACAGCTAACGTCCTCGGGCCATATGCACGTAAGTGTCACGCGCGAATGCCTGGACTGTTGATTGCGGAACAAGAATATATAACTGGGCAGATGAGTTNNAGATTATGTGTCAGGCAGACTCCGCTGCCTACATCCTTCCATCTCACCTATCTCTTTTTGAAAGAGAACTCTTGCGCAAAGCCTTGCAGTTAACAAAGCTAGTAAGAGTAAGTCATGGACAACCCGTTTCAAGGGATCTAAGCCATCAACTTCTGAGAAGAAACTGGTCAAGCGAGGTTATAATCTGAATGGAAAGGCTAACCCACCATCAGCCTGTTCAGGCCATCGGAACACCAGTTCGAAGCAGACAGGAGTCGACTTCTGGCCTATAACTAAGAATATGGTAGATATCCAAACAACTACTCATGATAACAAGCGCGCCTCCGAATCATCATGGCGAGATAAAGTCCCTGATATTGGTCAACAAGTCCTCAACGGCTTGGTATCAGGGTCTCATACAGAAAGCAACAAGGCTACTAAGACTTGTCTTCCATCCATGGCCACAACCGGAATTTATGCCCAACATTGGCCCTTGCGGGTCTCTTAAGCCATCACCCCTGACTACGAAGCCCACTACCACGATGCTCACCCAGAGCCAGACTCTGGTGCCATCACCGACACTTGGTACTCCCGCCCTCCTTTCCCTCCATGTCCTAATAAACAGCGTTCCTTATATAGAAAGGGAGAATAACAAATGCCTTGAAAACACGCGATATCATTGCAGGTTAAAAAAAACAGGAGGAGTACTACGGTATGGTGGATGACATCTGCCAGCAGGTGCATATTTTGCTCGTCCAGAGACTCAGCCTCCGCCGCAAGATTGACAATAGCCCCTTGGGTAAGTTTGGAATACCGTCCATCTGCTTCGTTGAACTAACACATGAAGCAGTTGACTTTGAGGGTGCTTGTGTCTTCGGAGTGAGATCCTATAGCTTATCGCAGTCTACAATACCACAAATGATATTGTTGATTACAAAAGCCTGCAGGTTTCTTTAACACGAGCATGCAGGCAGGCTACTATCTCGATCTGAACTGAGGGAGCCTCGGGAGTATTATGCCTTGTGAGAAGTGACAAAAGAGGATAGCATTGACAGTTGGGATACACTAGTGTTGAACAAAATGCTCTAGAGAGATTATCTAAGTCGGATGAGGATCAATCTGGCGCTGCTGAATAGGGGTGATAACGCGCAAGAGAACGAGGGGGATGAGATGACATGTAAAACTGCCACGCTCGAGAAGAATACTCAGAACATGGGAGCTACATGAAAACTGTCCTTTGTTGGTTTTTATCTCGACGCTCAGTGTACTATATGAGAGGCATGTTAGCAGTCGGTGGAGATGAATCTGTTCAGATGGAACAGACAGGAATTATTGTATTGCAAGTATTGCCTCGCGGGCCAGAGAAGAAATCAGTTAGTGTTAGTAAATGGCACTTCGATATATGGCTTATCAAGAGCTTTATATCAGGGGCAGAATATGGCATCAAGGCCGAGAATAAATCTTTTGGTCATAAGTTCTGAGTTTGTAGCCCAAGTATCTTGATATCTAGGTAGGCTTCACAAAAGCCTTGAGCTAACATGGTTTTGTGTCTTCGAAATCTTAGTAAAGTCCTTATACAGTGGTTGACTTTACACAAATGTTTAGAAGGGAAACATCGAGCAGGTTATGAAAACTAGTAAGTTCCACTACCATGCGTCGTGGCCGAGGACGCCTGCCTACATCTTGAGGTCAGATCAGCGACTCCCATGAGATAGGATGAGGCTTCCCTCGCTGCAGAGGTTCTTGCTCACCCAGGTAGGAGAGGAAAGGAAATTCGGGATCTTGATCCCAAGTGGGATAAAGACTTAGGGAACTTGGCACAAGTTTAGTATATCTTTGCTGAGTTGTTTTGATACCTCATGTCAAGTTCTGATGTTTTCCTGCTCCCCAAGGTCACCTCATGGACTGAGCCTGCCAAACATCAGTCATGAGTCCAGTTCCTTCTTTTATGAGCCGGTTGTAGCTTTACCTATCTACCTTAGATAGGGAGGAAAGAAAGCTCGGGTCCTTAATCCTAAATGACAAAAAGTCTTAGGTACCTTAGCATAAGTTTGGGCAGGTAGGTAGGATAAATTTAGGGCAAGTTTAGGATACCTTTTGCTGAGTTTAGACTGAGCCTGCCGAGTATGAATCCTCTTTCCAGCTTCCCTCATACCTACTTCAGTACATCTACAATCCAACTCTACCTTAGTAGCTTCTTCATCTTCTTCTTCATCATCATCATCTCCATTCTTCTTCTTCAACATTCGTTACACACTGCATCCCTTACATCAACAAATATGGCCAACGCGTGCGAGAGCAGCAAGAATGCTGCAGCTTCGTCTCAAAAAGGCAGTGTTTTACAACGCCCAGCAAATCTCGAAACGGCCTCACTAATGTGGCCTACTCCATCGCCTCCAACAATCACGGTGGCGATGCAGAACCACAGAAGAATGGTTTATCACCAACTACAATCACAGCTCATTTCCCCTGAAGATCAAGAAAAAGTCCTCTGCGAGTGGTTCGTCAGGGTACCAGATGCCAAGGAGCAGGCCGCTATAGAAAGAACTCGCGCTTTCTTCGGCACAGATCCTTACACCGGGCCACGTCACAGCTACTATATATCTAGTGAAGTAAACGATGACTACATCAGATTCGTGATCCGCAGCGGCCTTCGACGCGGGTGTATTTCACAACACGACTTAAGGCAATTCATCACCGAACGAATGGTCCCTTTTGAGGAATCAGGTCTAAGATTTTCCCTTGCCCTGATTCGCATAAAGTCCTACCTCTTCCTCGAACGCAGGATACCTTTCCTTTTCACTATTCTTGGTCCGGGCGGTACAGACCCTGGGCCTACGGGAAATCGCATCGTGGCACAGGTGACCACTGACCGGTTGGTCGACTTTACAGAGCTCAAGAGTGGTAAATCTGTTGAGGGGACAGTTGAGGCTGAAGAAGCAGAGCCCCGGAGGTCGCCTGTGACCGGCGAGCCTTCTGAGCAGAAGCCTGATGAGAGCGATGATGACAAGTCACCTGTGACCGGCGAGTCCTCTGAGGAGAATGGTGGTGAGGTTGGTGGCCATATATCGCCTATGGGCGATGAGCAGTGCGAGACGGTTGATGAGGACGATGACCACGGTTCCGACGATTTTGACGATCAAAATACAGCGCCTACATCCTGCGGTAGCGAGACTGGCGAGTCGGACTACCAAGAGCGCCGTCGCATAATGCGAGAATTGTACAAGGCAGTAATCGAGCAATCCAAGCGCCGCGCTCGAAAGCAGCTAGAACATATGTGGTTGAAGAGTAGCCTATGTGACAAAATGGCATATCTCAAAAGTCTGGCAAAGCAAATGAGTGAGACGGAGGACCAAATGGATTAGCACAAACGGAAAATCGAGGATATGAAGGTCACGAACCCAGAGGACTAGCAGATGCTACATGCACACACTGGGCGACAGAGTTCTACTGATTGAGAGTGTTCTCGGGAACATAGTAAGGGAGTTGAAATCAAGGCCGTCGCTCGAAGAGCGCAAGGTGTCGGTTCTCGCTCTGGTCGGGAGGAAAGCGTATGTCGAACTTTAGTCTATCATTCAGCGGAAGAGATCATGGGAACAGATAGACGATACAGAGTTTAAAGCGATGCAATTCATTCTATCCGTTTCGCTGATTGCACATTTGAACGCGACTTAAGACTTGTTCCAACAATCAAGTTTAGTATTGGAAGTTCTGTTGCCTCGTGGTAGTTCCAGCAGCCGCCAACACCAATAGACCCAGAGAATCATTACCCTTCTTGTTATCAAGTGCCTGGTAAGTTGCAATAAAGGATCGTTTCATGTAAGCGGACTAGGCGGAGGAACTTCCCCAGATCCTACGGTAACATGGCCTCGGACATAGAAAACATCAGACCTTGATATACGGTGTCAAAATAAACTCAGCAAAAGGTATCCTAAATCTAGTAAAGATATTCTGAACTTATGCTAAGTTACCTAAGTCTTTTTGTCATTTAGGATCAAGGTCCTGTGTTTTCTTTCCTCCTCAGGCTCCCCTCGTGTGGCTACATGGCCAACCCCGCATAAGCACAAAAGGGCAACGTTATCAGTACCCAATCTATGGATACAAATGTTGGAGATGATATGGGGTGCCCATGGAGAAGCATGCAGTCATACAAGTCGGGGGTTGTAGTCAAACATTAGCGGGACGTGTTAAGCATTCAACGGTCCGACAAAAGAGACTAGACTAGGAAGGTCGCAGTGATAAACGGACATTTGTATTCGCCCAACGGTTGACTATCCCCCTCCCCCGCGGGGATTGTCATCAACCCACGGACGTGGAGGATGGAGAGATATATTAGTTGACTCCATAATACCGCCGATTCGAAAACGATGAAGGGATCGCACGAGTCGAGTTATCCCTGTTCACTGCTCGAGGTCTCCATATCGTGATGCCGGTAGCCGTGAGAAACGGTGCAGATCTCGGTGCTTCTGCTAACAAGACTTGGCGCTAGGTGGCATTACCGGTCCGACAAGCTAGTGACCAGGGTTGGTGTTATTGAGGGTGAGGATCGAGTGGAAATGGACATGATCATCAACTGACAGGCTGGTCTCGCCCCAATATGCGGGGTTTTGGGTGCTAAGCGATGCGATGCTGATGCTGATGGCCCCATGGAGTGAGTGTCTGGGGAATCGAGGGTTGTTAGTCGAGTCGAGTGGTTTGGTTTGTTAGTCGAAACCGTTGAGTTGGTGTTGAAGAATCAGCCGCTGATCAGTCGAGTCGTTGCGAGACACTAGTTATTCTTTACTAAGAATGGTTCCCAATATATCGTGATTCTTCAATTGGGCTTCTGGAGATCAGTATCCTAACAGAGATGGCGTTCAGTATAGCCAGGACCACCAATTGCATATTGCGAGGCTGCCAATATACGATAACGATCACAAACAACACTCTCTGCAATGGATGCATATTGTTGAATTACCAGTATAAAGTTAAGGTTAGGGCCTGAACAAGGGTTTCCCATCCTCTCAGCCCTCTCTTCTCCAACCACAGCAACAGCAACAGCCACTGTAAGCTACAGCTCTGCCGCCTCACACCTTCAGCCTTGTAGCGCCAAGCGCCTCATTCTAAGCGAGGCGCGACGCCATTCCGCAATCACAATAGTTAGTTAACGCATGAGACTTTGTTTCCACATTCAATGCAGAAATTTCATGATATGACAGTGTCGTTATGGTAACTCGTAAAGCGTGAGCTGAACTGAACTGAGCAAAAGCCCCTCGGAGGGTTATCATTAGTGTATGTAGTCAGTAGACGTGGAAAAAAAGTGTGTTCGGCCTGAATGCCCTCATGAAAAGAAAAGAGACACTTCCACAATAGGGCCGAAGTGGTTGATGGTCTTTGCGCGCGCTACTCGTCAAGCCGCCGGCTCCGAAAGCGTCACCAGTGAAATTGGGCGTCAGCTGCTTAAACACCTTTCTCACAGACACCATCAGTGATTAAGACCTTTTACTATTGAAACTTACTCGATCGTTTAGCTGGACATCTCTAGTTTCTTGTCGTGGCAAAAGATATTATCAACTAAGCTCATTCACCAAAGTTAAACAAACTTGCCAAAAATGGTAATGGCTCTTCGGCATCTGCGTCGCCGAGCCGGCCTGGCCCGGCTCTTGGCTCGGGGGAAGAAAGGTATCCACTCTTTAACTTACAACCCCAGGCGATGGGATTACATATTTAGAGTGCATGTACTCCAAATTACCTGGATGTGGAGATTGGGTCTGTCCGTTTAAGCACGAGGGCGCCGAGAAAAACAGGACCTGGGGAAGATGGAGTTTGTTTGGGGAAGCTTGTTTGCTCTGACGGGTACTGCAGCCCAAGACGACGAGATAGTTTTACATAGCTACCTATAACACCTACCTATGTCTTCTGCTATAGCTATGGAATAGGGCAAAACGCCACCATCTACCCGTCTCTTTAGTTCAAGCCGTTCTCCACGGCCAAGGCGTTTATATCCTCCTCGCCAGTGACGACACTCGTTGAGGGGAAAACCAACCGCCAACCACACCAGATCTTTACTGAACCAATGAACCGCATGACCTCCTCACCCCCAGCTTAGTTCTTTTTTAAACTACACCATCATACTGTAAGGTGATGGTGCGGCTGCTCCGCACTCCACTAGCTCGGGCAAGCCGTGGGATAGCTCCCCAGCTTAGCTTTTTAGTTTCTGGGGGGGAAGTCATGTTACGCAAGAGGAGGGTTTTTGGTCTAAGTATACTACACAGAAGTTTATGATGCCTTGTTTGGGGTTTAAAAGGGACACTCTCCCGCCTTGGTTTTTGCTCTTCTGTTCTATCATCACACACACTTCATACTTGTTTATACACTATTAGTTCTTATTGTACACTCTTGTTTTGAGTGTCGATCTTCATTATGAACGCTATTCGAAGGGCATCCCTCAGCAAGCCCGAGGAGGCTGGCAAGGCATGGCCTGCTATCGCCATCGGCTTGTTCGTCGCCTTTGGTGGTGTTCTCTACGGGTAAATAGCCCTCCTCTTCCTGAGGAACTATCGTGAGGTTAACAATTGCAGTTATGACACAGGTACCATCTCTGGTATTCTGGCCATGCCCTACTGGCAGCGCCTCTTCAGCACCGGCTACACAGACTCCAAGGGCAACCCCAACATCACAACCGGCCAAGAGTCCAGCATCGTCTCCATCCTCTCAGCCGGCACATTCTTCGGTGCCCTCTCCTCTCCCTTCATGACTGACTACATCGGTCGTCGTCCCGGTCTCATGATCGCCACTTGGGTCTTCAACCTCGGCGTCGCTCTCCAAACTGCTGCTACTGCCATCCCCATGTTCCTGGCTGGTCGTTTCTTCGCCGGTTTTGGTGTCGGTCAAATTTCCGCTATTAGTAAGTTAAAACTCACCACATGACAGCTTCAGAGTTTCGGTCTAACTAACATGCCTTTTCTTAGTCCCCCTGTACCAGTCTGAGACAGCACCAAAGTGGATTCGAGGTGCCATCGTCGGTTCATACCAATGGGCCATCACAATCGGTCTCCTCCTCGCCGCCATCGTAAACAACGCGACAGGCAAGCGAAACGACACAGGCTCATACCGTATCCCCATCGCCGTCCAGTTCGCCTACTCCCTCGTCCTCTTCGGTGGCATGCTCATCCTCCCCGAAACACCTCGATTCCTCATCAAGAAAGACCGCCACGATGATGCTTCTAAGGCTCTCTCCAAGATCCGCCGTCTAAGTCCTGATCACCCTGCTGTTCAGGCTGAGCTCAGCGAGATCAAGGCGAACCACGACCATGAGATGAGCCTCGGAACATCTTCTTACATCGACTGCTTCAAGCCTCCTATCCTTAAGCGCCAGTTCACTGGTTGTGCTCTCCAGGCTCTTCAGCAGCTCACTGGTATCAACTTCATCGTAAGTTCTCATTTCAGTATCTCGTGGTTATGAGACATGGCTAACAAACTTCAGTTCTACTATGGTACCAAGTACTTTGAGAACTCCGGTATTTCCAGCGGTTTCACCATTTCCATGATCACATCAGCCATCAACGTCGCTTCCACTCTCCCTGGAATGTACGCCATTGACAAGTGGGGTCGTCGTCCTCTTCTCCTCTGGGGTGCTGTCGGCATGTGTGTCTCTCAGTTCATCGTCGCCATGTCCGGAACCTTCTCCACCGGCCAAGATAGCGCTGGAGTCATCTTCGTCAAGAGCTTGGCTGGCCAGAGGGCTGCCGTCTCTTTCGTCTGTATCTACATCTTCTTCTTCGCCTCAACATGGGGTCCCCTGGCCTGGGTCGTCACTGGTGAGATCTTCCCTCTCCAGACCCGAGCCAAGTCCCTCTCTATGACCACCGCAACCAACTGGCTCTTCAACTGGGCCATCGCTTACTCCACCCCCTACCTTGTCGACTACGGTTCCGGTAAGGCCAACCTCCAGTCCAAGATCTTCTTCATCTGGTTCGGCTGCTGTTTCCTGTGCATCGCCTTCGTCTACTTCTTCATCTACGAGACCAAGGGTCTGTCCCTCGAGGAGGTCGACCAGCTGTACGATGAAGTTTCTGTTGCCCGAAAGTCCGTTGGCTGGAAGCCCCAAGAGACTTGGCAGCACCGTAACAGCGTTGCTGGAGCTGGTGGTAAGATGTTCAATGAAGGTCACGAGCAGGGCGAGGTTTCTCACACCGAGAAGAATGATGTCTAAAGATAGACTCTTGTAATGATATCGATTGATGAAGAAGGTGTTGGTTGGGTTACCGAATTTGGAGTTCTGCTGTCGGTAGACTACGATTATGAGATGAGATAAATAATAGCTGATATCCATGAATTTATTACTTTTGTTCATATAATCTCTGTCAATTCGAAACCTTGCGTGATATACGATAATCTTTGGATACAGGTCGATATCAGGAGTCGGCACCACATCTCTTCCATCATCAGCCTGAGGTGTCTTCTTCCACCCTATACCTGCCCAGCGAAATGCCCAGGCGAAAAACTCACAGGCGGATCCCGACCTGCATTAGCACTCCCGCACCCCCAGCACCCACTGCAATCCACTGTAACCCACTGAAGCACTGAGACATCCCCATCTCCCATCAACACGTGTCAAACAACCCGCGATATCTTCATCCTCAACCTCATCTCACGTCCCTCCACCCACAGTCGCTCATTTCTCCCCAACCGCCAAAATGCCACCCTCCACTGAAAAAGAAAATCCCCCAGCGCCCTCAATGATCAAAGGTGCTTCCCTCCTCATCATACTCCAACTCGCCTCCCGCCTGATAACTTTCATCGCCAACCAACTCCTCCTGCGTTATCTCACAGCACCGCTACTAGGTCTTTCAACTCAACTAGAGGTGTACTACCTCTCAGTTCTCTTCTTTGCGCGCGAAAGTCTTCGTGTTGCCATCCAACGACGAGACTCTGGATCGCAGGCTAAAGAGGAGAGTCAAGCTGTGGTGAATCTGGGATATCTCGCTATCGGGCTGGGGAGTTTTGCCAGTCTTGGGTTGGGGTGGATGTATCTTGCGTATGCGAATGAGATTACGCTTGCAACGCCGTATTTGGTTGAGTCGCTGTATCTCTATGGGTTTGCGGCTATGGTGGAGTTGTTGTCGGAGCCGTGCTTTGTTCTCATGCAGACGAGGCTGCAGTTTGGGACACGAGCTGCTGCTGAGTCGATTGCTACGTTTTTGAGATGTATCGTTGTGTTTGGCTCTGCTGTCTGGGCATCCAAGCACAATGATATCGGGGTCCTGCCTTTCGCCCTTGGACAGATCACCTATGGTGTCTCACTACTCCTCGTCTACCTAATCTCAGGATATCGTCTCGCCTCATCAATCGGCTTCTCGCTACTCCCTACAACAATCGACTCAAAGGACAATCGCTTCTGGGCCTCCATGTTTGATCGGTCAACCATCGGTCTCGCAGGAAGCATGATGGCCCAGAGCGTGGTCAAGCACCTCCTCACCCAAGGCGACACATTCCTCATCTCCTTTCTCGCATCAGCCAGCGTCCAAGGTGCATACGCTCTCGCAAACAACTACGGAAGTCTCCTTGCCCGTCTTCTCTTCCAACCTGTTGAAGAGAGTAGCCGAAGTTACTTCTCTCGCTTGCTGTCATCTGTAACACCTGTCAAACAAGGCGGCAAGCCAGTTCAGGAAGTGACAGAAGCGAAGCAGAACCTGCAAACTCTTCTTCGCCTGTACATCCTTTTGACTTCAGTCATCATCAGTCTTGGACCTTTTGCTGCTCCGCCCCTTCTGGCTATTGTGGCAGGCAAGCAGTGGGCTGGCTCAGGGGCAGGTGATGTGCTTGCAGCGTACTGTTTCTACATTCCCTTCATGGGTCTTAACGGCCTCACAGAATCATTCGTGGCATCAGTCGCTACTGAAGCTGAAGTCCACATCCAATCTGTTTGGATGGGCGCATTCTCTGTCATCTTCGCTGCATCAGCTTTCCTCTTCATGAGAATCTACCCTCTCGGTGCTATCGGTCTCGTACTAGCCAACATCATCAACATGGGATGTCGCATCATCTGGAGCGGAGCATTCATCAAGCGCTTCTTCAAAAGACACGGAACCGACTTCAAGATCAAATCACTCATTCCCGAGAGCACACTCGGCGTCTCAGTCGCTACAGCTGTCCTTCTCAAGCAACTAAAAGTCGTAGACAACGCAGATCAACCGATCAAATCTCTCGTCAAGATCGCTGGCTCCGCTATCCCATTATTGCTTCTAATGTACGTCTACAAAATTTCAAAAGCAAACTTTTTGAAAACAACATCTAATCATCGCAGCCTGGTCCTCGAGCGCCATTTTATCCTCGAGTGTCTAAACTCGGTCCGCGGTCGCAATGCCGCAAAACAATAGTGCTCCCCATAATAGTTGTAATTCTCTTAATCAAATGTGATCTTGGTCGACTTGGCGTTCATGTCGACATCCTTGAAGAAAGCGCCGTACATGTCGTGAGCCTTCTTCTTAACGGTGGTGCCGAACTTGAGGAGATCTTCGGGTACGGGCTGGTTGGCACCTCGGAGAATATTTACGAGTCTGAACATGTAAGTGTGTATTCATTTGCGGATATATCAGGTACTTACGAGCCGGAGTGTGACTTATCCTCAACGGTAAAGAAGGTGATGGCCTCACCAGTCTTGCCGGCACGGCCAGTTCGGCCAATGCGGTGGACGTAATCCTCAATGGTCAAGGGGAACTAGACGAATTAGCGAATGTTGGCGTGACGATTTGGGTTGGACATACTGTAACGTTGATAACAAGCTTAACCTCGGGGATATCAAGACCACGAGCAGCGACATCAGTGGCAACAAGCACAGGAGTGGCTCCAGACTTGAAAGCCTCAAGACTCCTTGTTCGCTGCTCCTGTCGCAGATCACCGTGAATACCACCAACACGAATACCCTTGCGGGCCAAGGTATTCTCCACGCGTGTAGCCTCCTTCTTGTACAAGCAGAAGACTAAGATACGATCGTTCTTCTGCTTACCCTGCTGGTGCTCCTTCAAAAGCTGGAACAGACGGTGCTCCTTCTCTCTGGGCTCAAGAACCTCAACTCGCTGTGTAATTCTTGTGTTGGCTTGCAGCTCAACAGATCCATCGGCTGTCTCCTTACCGCCGGATCCAATGGCAATCTTTACAGGGCTGACCATGAAGGAAGATGCGAGGGACTGGACGGATTGAGGCCATGTAGCTGTGAACATGAGTGTCTGGCGCTTCTCGCGGGGAAGGCAGGCACCCAGGATCTGCTTAATATCCTCCTCGAAACCCTTGTCAAGCATACGATCAGCCTCGTCGAGAACGGCGAAAGTAACTTGGCTAAGATCAACAGTTCCGTCAGACATGAAATCCTTAAGACGACCGGGGGTAGCGACAATAATGTCAGCGCCACATCGGAGGAGGTTTCGCTGATCATCCTTGGAAGCACCACCGTACAGACAGACACACTTGAGCTTGTTCAGCGCAGCCACGGAAGCCATCTGCTCATAGGTCTGCATGGCAAGTTCTCGTGTAGGCGAAACAATAACGGCCTTGGTACCCTTGTACTTGATCTCAGAAACAGCCTCAACACAGGGAAGGGCGAAAGCCATGGTCTTTCCGGATCCTGTCTCAGCGACACCGATGACATCGCGGCCAGAGAGAGTGAAGGGCCATGAAGCGGACTGGATAGGTGTAGGGGCCTTGTAGTTGGCGAATGGCGAGGGCTTCTTCTCGAGGAGGTTTGTGGCGGGGAGTTGGTGGAATTCCAGAACAGGGCGAAGAGTAACAGTCTCGGTCTTGGGGTCGGTGATGGTGATCTGGTTTTTGGAGAGGAATTCGTCAATCTGGGCTTGAGGAACGTTGGAGAGGCTTGCGGTCTGGACGTAAGCAGCATCAGAAGATCCATCGTCAGAAGACTCATAAGTGACCTTGGCCTTCTTCTCCTTCTTGGACTTCTTCTCCTTAGGTGCCTCCTCGACAGCTTCAGTAGTCTCAGCAGACTCCTCAGCGGCCTTGGCCTTCTTGGCCTTCTTCTTTTCCTTCTTAGCCTTCTTACGCTCAGCACGCTCAGCCTCAGAATCGCCAGTCTTGTCAGCAGACGTCTCCTGCTCTTCAGTCTTGCGCTTCTTGTCCTTCTTCTTCTCCTTGCGCTCCTTCTTTAGACGAGCCTTCTCGTCGTCGGTGACCTTGGTCTTCTTGGAGGGTCGGTCGACGACGGCATCCTCGCTATCAGCGAGGAGATGCTTTGTAGCAGCCATTATGAAAGATTATATGTGGTATTCAACCGGGGAGAAAGTTGCACGAATGGCGGTCGAGGCTATCGCAGAATGGCTGGGAACAAATTGCGACGTAAAAATGGGTGGGATGTTTTACAGAGCGAGCGCAAAAAATCTCTTATCGATAAGACAAACCCGTTCGCCTTCCAGTTTAGACCCACTTTCCGTTATCCCCGGGACGGTACGTACCTAAATTCCTTTATCGGAGGACCCTGAATTGAAGCATTTCTTTCCAATTGACAATCACTACCCATATTATGCGTTAACAGCATTTCATGTTGTGATAATGAACTAATGGTTGTACAACTACAATGCTTGGTTTTGTAGTCACCGAACTGGGTTCACCGTTAAGCATTTGGCGACACGTGTGCCCTGTTGTGTCCTCGCTTTTCAACCCTTCAGGATTAAACGACTTACAACATCTCCAGTCTCATATGCGTAACGATCGTGGATGCTCCCTTTCCAGTCAGTACACGAATACTACGGTTGTAATACCTGCGGTGCTGTCACAAGACCTATCAAAATGCAAGTTGCCGTTCGGTTCTGTCAAGTTGAGGATGGAGTCACCTCGATGCCTCACTTACTGAGCGATGTAACAAAGTCATGATTGGATCGCCTTGGTTTATATGACATTTTGGCTTGTTATTTAGTCCTAGAGAAGTCATGAAGTATCGCTTGTCCTCCTCTTTGCCAAAAGCTTCATAGCCTCTGTTGGACTACTTCATGATCGCCTCGGGCGCCGGTTGTGGGAGCTTGTCTAGCATGTCTGTCTCATTCTTTGAATGACTATTCGAGAGTCCAAATGGGGTTTTTGAATGAGAGATGGCATACAAGTGTAGGCCCGACCCCAGTCACCGCGGAGGATGAACTGTGTTCCCCATGTTTCGTATCCATCTTTCGATGGTTCATGAGACTTAACCATGAATACTAGGAGTGAGCCGCTTTGTTCTCTCGAGGGCCGTTCTGATGTCTATGGAGTCGGTATCAGAGCCGCCTTTTACGCACAATGGCTTGGCTCTCTTCTCATGGAATACCTCTCCGAGGAGAACCTCGCAGATTTGCGGTTTATCAGTATATTTTCTTCAGCAGCCGCATCTATATCTCTCGTCATTGGAGTCGCTTACAACTCCCTTGAGCCACTCGACTCATACTTCTTGTTTCTTCTGGCCATGGGATTCTTCCTGTTCCAGATTCCATTATATATCTGGCGTATCCTCACGAGGTGTCAAGCTCACCTTGACCCGTTCCAGCTCTCAAAAGAGAGCCATAGTCATTTTTACCATCTCATGAGTCTTACGGTACTCTCAGCTAACGTGTCGATTGGAACATGGTACTTTACGTCCTTTCTCCCTCAACTCGACCGTGATTGTCGTGACCTAGTATTTCTGTTTGGCAAGGTCAGTCTGGAAAGCCAGGGATATACCATAGCTGGCTCGATATTCTTCATCGGGATCCTTGTCGGCATTGGTGGGTTTATCTTCTTGAACGCCTGTTGCACCATCAACAAGTCGAGTTCACGACATAGGAGAGCGAGGTGAGATTCTTCCAAGCTACTCAAATGCACGACTGAACATATTCAGGTCGAGAACCATTAGGCGACTCAGAATACTCCGCGCAATGTCTGGTTCAATCATCTTTACACTTTTGGTACTCTCGATCGAACTTTCTATACAGTGGAACCACATCCAAGGCGTTGAAGAATTTACTACAGTCGCACAATTACTTCCCCTTATGTTCACCATTGGAATACTTCTACGATCCTGGGCTGTATGTGCCAGCGGAGCCAAGGATAGGTCGGGAGGACGACGGCGGCGCAGACTTCCTTCACCATCCACTTCCGCTTCATCGACATCTACATCTACATCGACCACGTCAAGTAGCAACTCTTCTCAGGTCATAGGATATTATTATATGTATCCTGCTGACCACAATGATGAGGAAGATCCTCAGTGCGACTACGATGATTACTATGCCTACTATAACGATTACAATAATGATTATCACAATAACCACTACAGCCATTCAAATACAGCAGAGGAGGATCAGACCCAGATTCAGTGGCCACAAGGTGTTCATTTCTCACGTTGGTAAATTGACAATAAATACATCTTTTATCGCTAAATCAAGGTGAAGCTCGGTGACCTCGGTGAACCCCGCCGCACAGACCCTTGAGACCCCTTCCACCCCGCAACCGCAAGTAAACAAAACCACCAATTCCCAAACTCAACCCGTCACAATCGCCAGCACGTACCCTTCATTCCAATTGATATCCCAGTAGCGCCGAAAATGTCGTCAAAGGAAGCTTCCAAGAGTAAGGACAAGGATAAGTCCAAGGTCCATAAGCTCTCCCTCAAGGGTAGCGCTCGTCTTGTCGCTGAATTCGTACGTTTGAACAAGCTGATTTCCTACTTGGGCGAGAGTTTTGCTAACCGTTGAGATTTACAGTTTCAATATTCTATTCACAGCATTCTGTACGCGAACCTACGCTTTATGGGTCGGCGATGTTTATTGACGATATGATAGCTTCCAACGAGGTGTCTATCCTGCCGAGGACTTTACAGTGTACGTTCGTTGCGACCGATTCTTTCGAGCATCAACTGACAACCTCTAGCGTCAAGAAATATGGCCTCAACATGCTGGGTAAGCCCACGACCCTTCTCTTCACGATGCGACCCTTGCGACTAATACTGTCCAGTCTCGGCCGATGACCAAGTAAAAGCCTACATCAAAAAGATCATGTCCCAACTCGACAAATGGATGGTCGGCGGCAAGATCTCCAAGCTCGTCATCGTCATCACGGACAAAGATACAGGCGAGCACGTTGAGCGCTGGCAATTTGACGTACGCCTTTCCAACCCTCCCTACCTCTATAACCTCTCTAACATCAACAGGTCCAAATCTTCCAACCCGTCAAGAAATCCAAGTCCTCCAAATCCTCCTCCAAAGACCAAGAAAACGCCGCTCCCGCTGGCTCCGCGCCCACGGCCACCGAAAAGACAGAAACAGAGATCCAAGCCGAAATCGCAGCTATTTTCCGCCAAATAACCGCTTCTGTTACGTTTCTACCTCAGCTCAGCGGTGATTGCACATTTAACGTCCTCGTTTACGCTGATGCGGATAGTGAGGTCCCTGTTGAGTGGGGTGATTCGGATGCGAAGGAGATTGAGAATGGAGAAAAGGTGCAGCTGAGGGGATTCAGCACGGCGAATCACCGTGTTGATACTTTGGTTAGCTATCGATTTACCGATTGAGCTGAAGGATTTTGAGTATATAATGGAGGGAAATATATGGGTGAGTTGCTTTTGGTGGATTTCGGCATAACTCAGGCATGGTTTATCTTGAGAGGCGTTACGAGGCGCCTTGGGGACTTTGTTTGTCCATATTCCATATTCAACGGTCATGATGGATTTGTACGATACGTATCAGGATATCTTGTTATCTATTCTTCGCAGACATGATATCCCGTCGCTTCTACATGATGTGTCTCGTCTGCTTTCTAATGCCCAGATACCAAATCATGACAGCGTAGACATAGCTACCATCATCTCTTCAACCTCGCGCCATTCACCGTCTCATGCAACCAGCCAATCTTCAAATTCAACTGCGCCTCGCCTATTGCTATACAGTCGATAGCCTCAACTGCCTAGACTCGCTTGAAAAAGTACACATACGCAAACTTGCGCATCTCATCGACATCGTGAGCTTCAACGACCTTCTCATCGTTGAAGAGCACCCAAGTTGGAACGTTAGCATCTCCCAGAGCCTTGCGGATGAAAGCAACGTAATGTCTAGAACTAGTTAGAATGTCTGCTTGCTGTGATTGCCTGTAAATACTTACCCAGCATGGATACTTGTGCCCTTATGGCACACGATTGATCGAAGTTGGAAAGTAGCGGGCAAATCAGCACTTCCAGCAGGTTCCTTCGGAGCAGCTGCTTCGGCGGGAGCATCATCATCAAATTCTCCTTGGTCGTCCGGGTGGCTGAACAGCCACTCAACAGCCCGCTCAACATCGCCGCCTGTTTCTTTCAGGGCCTTCTTGGCTTGAGGGGCACCGAAACCCATAGCCCCGAGCATCTCGATTTTCTCAGGGTCAGCGGTGTTGGCGCCACCACTTTGAGCACCAAGATCAAGGGGCGCATCAATGTCGGGGTCCTCCATGTGTCCGAACAGCCATTCCATCGCGGCGTTGGCGTCAGAGTTTCCGGTAGCGTGAAGAGCACGCTCGCAACGGTTGCGAGGGAAGCCCATGGCTTCGAGTTGAGCGACGGCGGCAGCATCGGGTTCGAAAGCCGGAGCTTTGACCTCGGGTTCGTCTGGCAGTTGCTCCTCTCCGGGTTGCAGTCCCTTAGACAGATATTCGTCCAGGTTGAAGGGCTCGTCCGGTACAAGAACAGGAACATCAACCTTGATAGGAACCCAATTGACGACAGTCATCTTTCGTGCGTTGACGACCAAGGTATCGGGGAATGTCTTGAACAACGATCGCTTGGTGAAACCATCCTTGCTTCCACAAGCAGAGCAAGTCAGCTCAACCTTCTCGGCTCCTGTAAAGTTATCAAGACACTCCTTGAGTGACACGGGCTTGTAAGCATCTGGGCCCTCCGAGCCCTCCTCTCGAGGTAGCTTTTCTAAGGGAACGTCGATGAAAATGTTGTCTTGCTCGTTGCTGCTGTACCGCACCTTATGGCATCCCAAACATTGAAGTCTTTGCTCGAGAACAAATCGGAAGGGTTGTGTCGGGTCCTTTCCATCGGGGTGGGGAGATCGAGTGATGAGTTTGAATAGGTGCTGAAGGAATTCGAGGGCATCCTGCTGTCGCATTGTAGAAAACTCTTCATGTCCTCGACCGATGAGGTGCTTGAGCATGGCTGGCGCAAGACCCTTCTGGTGTGTGATTCCCTCTGCAGCAACATCAGAATCAGGTTTAGAGTATCGTCCAGACAAAAGCCCATCGGCTGTCTTTCGGAGCTGGGTCTCAATATCTGCAGCTGGTTCGGGGACGATGGGTAGGTCGTCATTGGGTCGGAAGTATCTCTCTTGGAAAGAAGGCATGTCAAACAAGCACTGGATGATACTGGCGAGGTAGCAGCTGTTTCCGAGGTTCTTCAACCCAGTAAGACCAGGACCAAACAGGGGCTTAAGCTCCTTTCCGTCTTCTGTTGTCATGCTGAAGTCCCACTTGAGATTCTGTTCGATCTGCATCTCAGTCAAGCTCTTTTCTGTCTTCTGGCGCTCAGCCAATACGATGCCCCAGTGGTTCAGGTGCTCGCCCAGGTTGTCATCCACTCGTTCGTCGTCACACTTGTAGCAGTAAATATCGGCGGTTCCCTCAGGTGTGATAGATCCAAGCTTCACAGCAACACCATGACCGGACTCGTTGGCGTGAGCGAGAGCGTGCGAATTTCCGTCTACGCCACCCATCTGCTTACGGCCACATCCCAGGTTGCCACACTCAATACACAGCCAAAGGTTCTCTGCTAGATCGCAAGCGTAGCAGTGACTCAAATCGTTTTGTTCAATCTTCTTGGCGGGCGCTTGCTGTAGCATCAAGATATGCTCGCAGCTGGTCAGCTCTTGTTCCCATGCCTTAACCTCCTCCTTTCGAGAAAATGTGTTCGCCTTGAGAATACCGTCGATCATAGGTGCGAGCTTGGGATGTGTGCGGTCGAGTTCAGTGTTACAGTCGAGGCACTTGACAGTCAGCGCTGTATCATATCGGTCCTCCTCAGTTTCGGCGGCGATGGCTAGCTTGGACATCTTGGCGGGTGGTTCGTCTCGTTCGACAATCTTTCTTGTGCGGCGGATGTTTAGAGCGAGCGGATGCTGGGTCAGCGCATAGTGAAGTTTATCATGGTTGCGATCGCCAGCGCATCCTCCATTGAAGCACTGAAGGCAGACATCGAGTCCAGCAGGATCATCCTGTTCAGCTTGGTCAGTAGGCTAAGCTTTAAGGATTTCAAGGGCTTGGCGCTCAGTAAGTGGGAGTCTTACGATGGAGTCGAAACATTGAGTACAGTCTTCGCGATAGACGGACTGGGAAGGGTTAGGGGGTGTCAGCCCTGCAGTATAGTCAGTCTACAAAGTCCTACTGAGGTCGACCGCGAGCTTGTCGCAACTATCATGACTGGTCGGTCAAATGGCGGGGTCAATTTTGGAGGTTCACGTACCGATCAAGTCGAGATGCTGGCAAGCCATGATGGGGAAATTTTGGGTTTTCTTCCTCTTCTTACAAGCTCAGGTGTGTTTGCGACAAGTAAAGGAGAGGATTGAGGTGATATGAGTAGAGGGTTGATGTGGAATCAAGATCGAGCTGAAATCAGCATTGTAGTTGGAAGCTTCAGGTGCTTTAGTGATAGGCGGCACACGTCACTGGAGCTTAGGTGCCTGGGGAAGGCGGCGGGGCATTCCACCGGCTGAGCCACTCATCCCGTTTGGTGGCGCTGTGGCGTTACTCCTTTGATGATTCCATCCAAGATCCAGGTCCAAACTTGTGATGATTCCATATGGTAGTGGTGATCGTGTTGACTTTTGGCTGTGCTGCCTGTTGCTGTCTGTTGCAATCTCTTTTGTCTCGAAAGATGGTATTTTGGCGGATCCAAACGTTTAATTCAGTGACGTTGTTTCCTGATTGGCACTGGCTACCTACTTCACAAGTTTGAAGCGGCTTGTGAGTCTCGTAACTCCAACAAGGCAGCTTGGGGTTATACAACATAGGTAATATTGACTTAGGTGCCAATGCTGCAAGCTATGGGCTTGAATATCCCTACCACGTGGGATGCAAGGTGGACAGGGCGTCTAAAGCATTCATTCATTTGCATGGTTACACAGCAGATCGCCTACCCTAAACCCACTGATTGAGCTCCATCTGACAAACACCCGACACAGAATTCACCAATACTTAATTCGCTTTGTAAACTCTGTCTTGTAAAATCAATACGATTGATTTGTATGAGATTTGAATGCTGATAGACACCATATCGTCCTGAAAGTGCTCTTAACAAGTTCTCTGTTGATTCAGACCTTGTCACAACTTTTTCAAAGTAAGGTAGCCAAAATACCAAATCTCCGAAAGTAGCAACCAACAAAACTGACACTCAGCAAAGTGTTGAAATATAGCATCGTCGGATCCTTCACATATCACTATCTATTGTGCAATGACTTGACGTCCTGTTCCGAAAGTGGGAATTGCCAACAGCCGTGGAGAACATATCCTGCCCATCTATAGAGAGGCTCTTGCTTCTCATCGTGCATGTCTTCGTTCATCGCTTGATCCATCGCTTGGGCGGCGACCTGCATTGCTTTGGCAAGATTCACTATGAGGCTGTCTCCAGCTTTTGAGGTATTGCCATCTGTGGAGGTGCTCTGTTTAGAGAAGGAGTCGAAAAACAATTTTGAAAACCTCGACCCGTGTGTGTCTTTAATTTTCCACAGCGTCGACACAGTTGAACTAGCCCCAGAACACATCAGTGCTGGGACAAGTCCCAAGACCTCGTCTCCAAGCGGCACATCTACGACACCCCCTTGGCACGCTATCATGTTGACGTGTGTGCCTGGTGAGACTCGAATATCAAAGAATTCTCGAGCCGTGACGCTCTCAACCGGGCGTTGCTCATTAGGCGGCGCACACGGCATAGGAAACTCGACCTTGTGATCCAAAGGATCTTTCGATCCCCAACCGCAATGAGTGTGCATATGGAGGAGACGAGACTTTCCAGCAACTTTCAGGAATTCCTTCTTGGAGGCGGTCCGGTCTATCATTGGATCTGAGTGGAACTGACCGGCGAGTGTCTGGATACTGGCCCGTCCTGCTTGAAGGTGTGTGGACTCGGATTCCGCGATGCCTGATATGAATTTGATGTTGATGGGCCCCAGCGATGGTCGTGCCACCTCTGTGGCCGCGAAGCAGGAGCGCAAAAGTGACTGGCTGTGTGTGTAGACGACGGGGTTCCGGTGTATCAGCGCTTGATGCCCTCCAATCGCAAGTGCATGAAGCGGAAGCCGGTGGAGAGCAGTGGATGGACACAGTACAATGAGATCATCCTTCTTAACATGGCGGGAAAGCGGCGCGATGAGACCACCCAGCATGCTATCAAATGCTTTGCGTGCCTCTTGGGTGTTGAGATTCTCCTCTTGTATATCTTTAAAACTTTCTGGGGTAAGATATGTTTGCATCCAATCCACAACATCTCCTACTTTCGTAGTCAACATATCCATGGTTAATTTTATGTTCATGTTTCGTTTGGATCGCTTCTTAACTGTGAACAGGAACAGTCTACCGACGTCGCCCTTGAAATACTGAGGGAGGTAGAACCAGTCAGCCAGGACAATGCTTGTACCGCTCTGGGCAGTGATCCTGGCTACATCAGACAAGTCGAACGGCTGGGCCTCTTTCAAGTCAAGGAGTTGCCTCAACAAGTCGTGTGTGTCTCTCATGGTTCGACGATGCATGTCCAGCTGCCGACGCAGATTGAATTTGGCCATCCCCTGAGCCTCCTTGATACGCTCTTCCAGCTCCAGCATTTCGTCGTAACCACGTGCAGCTTCAGGACACGCCCTGATCTTATGCAACAGCTCGGGTGGAGCAGAGATGCGCACCCCGATGGTCCGCGCCAGTGAGCGTGCTTTGAACTTCTGCACCCACTGCCATATCTTTGTGATAGTCTCGTCAGACGGTTCACCCGGGGCCGCGAGGAGCAGTTCGATGGCTGTGAGGATTGTAAATGCATTGGCATTGCCCGCGGTGATGCTTTGCCGGTGTGTGATGCCTTCTAGACCTGAACTTGAGGTTGCATGGAGCTCGCTCAATGAAAAGATCTCATCGGCCTCCTCGGCTTGACTGATTCCTCTCTTGCGGAGATCGCGGATTCTCGCCTCGGTATAGACTGAGAGAGAAGAAGTATCGTTGTCTGCTTTTTTAGGCTCTTCATCTGCTGTTACACCTCTGGTATTGCTGGAGCGCCCTGCTTGCTGCTCCAATTGTCTTATTCGTCTGATCATGAACATGCAGATTTGTGCTCCAGATCGCTGATGAAGAGCCACCCGAACCAGGTCTTTGTTTCGACGAAACTCAGACAGAGCACGGTCGTTGTATGTTTGAGCATTTGACAATCGTTCTCCTGATTCAGCGCTGGTAAAATCCGCCAAGTCATCTAGTGGTGCCATGTATGTGAGGGCTATTTGGGCTAACCAACTGCCCTTGCTACCTGGAAACTTGTCCCGGATGATCTGGGGGAGGCTTTCTTCGAGCTCGAGTAGACTCTTGAGCTCAGAAAGGCGAAGGTCCCAGAGCTGGAGATCAGAAAAGTGCATCTGCCTCCCGAAACCAAGCATGACCAAACAGAACAATCGACGGTTCTTTTGATGCATAGGGGGTTTACCGAGCCATGCACAAAGACGCGTGTAGCGTTCTTCTGTGGGCGCATCGATATCGACGGCTTTGGGGAAGGCAATAGCTTTCAATCCGGCTTCTGTCATGCCTGTGAACTCTTCAAGGGCAGAGTTTCCAGTGGTGATATCTTCGAGCAGCCATGCCAGTACCAGCTGAATGGACATTTCTTGTATTTTTGCCTGATCCCCAATGGCATCGCTCCAGCCCCAGAAGAATGTCTCCTCCCCATCATCGTCCTGAACCTGATGCTGGGGACCTGGCTGCACAGAACAAGCGGTGTTACTTTTAGTCGGAGCGCGGTAGCCCTGTCTCGAATGCATCCAATTGCCTACCGATGGCGCGGATGTCTCCAATTGACTGGCCTCCTCGTCCACTCTGCCAGCCTCATCCTGCCGACGAAGACTTCGCAGGAGTGATGCCTTACTCCTAAGGAGCAACGCCTTTACCACTGGGGCTTTGAAGTGCGGATACTCATTAAAGAAATCATCAACCCAGTCCAGAGCCTTGTCGCGATCAATAAGGCTCGCGAGGGCAACGGAGTTGAGATCAACATGATGGTGCACTAGATCACAAATGTCCTCCGATACCGTCTTGTCATACGTATCGAGGCGCCTCTGCACGTCGAAATACGTGGTCCTGAACAATTCCATTCCAGTGACCTCGTAATATTTCCTGGACAGTTCTGCAGCCGCCGCTAAGCAATAGCCAGTCTTCGTGCCGTCAACAGCTTCCATGTGAGTGGCCAGCTGCTCTGTTCGGTCTAATTTATCGATAGGGTCGTCGATGCATGAAAGCCTCTCGTACGCCATTGCTTGCATGTGCGGTGTGGTCTCCTTGTTTCTGATACCAAAGTCATCGCAGAACCTCTGAAAAGCCGCCCCAGATTTGTCGAAATCCTCAGCGGCAGTTTCTGGTGCCTGTAGCTGAATGTGTGTGGTTGCCGACTGAAGACGAACCACCGCCTCGATGTAGTCCCGACCCCGACTCAGAGGGATTCTTGCTACATCCTCCAGAAACTCGTCAACCACAGGGCCTCGGTCTTCTGGTGGCGTACGATTCAGCTCCACGCGGAACAAGGCATTGGCCTCGTTGAACATGCCTCGCTGCGTCAGAGAGCGCCGCAGTAGTTGTAGCCCACCCCAGGGTATTCTTTCACCTGAAGCGTCTGTCCTGTCATGTAACGGGATGTGCTCTGCCTCCGAATTATTGTGTCTCGAATAAAGCCTGGTGAAAAGGCTCGCGATTACATATCGGCGAATGCAGCCTGCCTAAGCACGACGTTAGGTCGGTCACGGTATCAAGTTTTGGGATTTGGAGATAGCAGCCGTACTTGGATGTCAGTATAATCTGCTACAGGTACCCCAGCAAGCCAATGCTGTGTCCTTTTAATCTCTTCATCTGACGAGTCCACATCACCTCGATGTCTCGTCCCGAGCATGGCCCACGTCAAAAGCATGAGTCGATGCTCGGGTGATTCGAGGTCTTCTTTGGCTTCTCGCAGCTTCAAAAGCTCTGAGTTCAGGATCCGCCATGCCTGGCCCCATTTGCCTGCCTCCAACTCGAGGTCGGCATGCTCAATGGCGACGACCGGAACTGCTGCAAAAGGTCTGAGCTCATTGTCGAATATTGCTCTGGCTTCGTTTGTGAGTCCTGACATCTTGAGCCAGATGGCACGTTCGAGCTGTTTGACGGCCTCTGGAGGCAATGAGCTGTACAGGGAGGTATATATCCCCCAGTAGTGAGGAGAAATTGACATCTCACTCATTTGTTCAGATGGTACATCCATTTTCAAGTTTTGGAATTTGAATAACAAAAGAAACGCCTGAGTTGGATGAGAGCAAACGGGAACGGTGTATAAGATAAGTATAGAGATGATGTTGAGTATTTGGAAATGTTGTGTCGCTTCTTACAACAAGGCCATACCAATCTTATTATACTATTCTTTTCATATTGTATCCCCTCGTCTTTTGCTCTTTGGCTTCACAGCTTTGTCTAAGATGCACTTTTTTCAGCTCGTTTCAGCTTCTTTCGAATTCGGGAGTTGAGGGGAAGTCACTCTGATCCTATTGGACGATATCGGTCAATAGCGTCCATTGTGATGCGCGAGATAAAGCAATAAATGCGCACGACAAGGATGTTCGGGACGACTTAGCTATCACGAGATACGTTGCAATCGCTGTTATGCGCCGGTGGCGTAGTGGTCTAGATTCAGGACCCTGGATCTAGAGCGCGCAATGAAACGTTGTGTTGTACTGAGGCTGAGTGCAATTAGTATATATCTTGGTCTATGCGAGCTGATCCAAGACCGGATTCCACGGCTGATGCTATGCGAACCTAAAGACATTTTACATTCAGTAACACTGTCCAACATACCTACACTAGTCCTATAACTATCAAGAACTTCAATCCCACTTACACAATAACTACGCGCCTCCATTGGTCTGGGCACAATGGCGGAACTCCCTAGCAATTCGAAATCGCCAATCCCGTCGTCTGTGTTTGATAGCGACGCTGATGACACCAACTTCACGTCCCCAGTCCTTCTGCCATTGACTGTGTCGATCGATGATGATGGCGCAGGACAGCTCTCAGCACCGCAGACGAATAACACGGCCCAACTCTCTGAACCACGAGAGATTATATCATCTGGTGACTCACCCAGCCTTCTACAAGCTGCACTCAAAAGACCTGTCCTCGCCGGGACCTACTTCAACGAGCCAGCGTATCTCGTCCAGCTGCAGTTGCACTTGTCGCTGTCAGGCGGAAATCGAAGCTGGCTCAGACGTATACAGACGGTCGATATTCATGTTCTTGTAGAAGATGCACCAAGAGATGATGCACAGAATGATTCGGATGATTCTGATAGCAGTGACAGTGATTACGAGGAGGAGGAATTTCCGCATCCAGCAATCGTCAAGGCATTCCCTAGTCCCAGTGGTTGGGAGGGTACACCACAATCCGCTGAGGTGTCATTAACGCACGGAATCGGCTTGCAAGTAGGCTACACTCCTGCTTCTGTCTCCTACAACATCGGCGAGTCACGCACCTGGACGAAGACAGGAGCCGTCAAGGTCAAGGTGGCACACAAAGGTCCGGAACAGAACAAGTTGCACGTCAGGGTTGAAGAGAGCTCCGTGGACAAGGCTGGAGTGCCGGACTATCTGCTAGTACCCTTTATCATTAGACACCGATCCCGTCGGTTCCGTATGCGTGTTGGTATCCACGCGCGCTTTGGCTTCTGGCGTGGAAAACTGGCTGAAGTGGTGCCCATTCTTGGTCGTGCTGATGAGCCTTTGTTCTTCGATCCGCTGGTTATGCGTCGGGCTATGGAAAAGGGGCGGAGGGGTGTCAATGGGGAGAAGGTCGTTGAGTGGCGTGGTGCGCTGGATGAAGTTGCGCTGCAGGAGTACTCATCGCTGGTCGATAAGAATGCTACTCAGGCATGATAGCAAATTTCGACTGTTCACGGGACTCATGCGTCAAATCCAAGACCAAGGCTATAGTTGGCTTAATAGATGTGTTGTAAGGCTTAGTATTGAGACCCTGCCTACTAAGTGGTTGGAATTGTAAGTTCACTTTGCTTGACAATTCTGTGCTAGCCGTCAGGTGGCAATGCTTCAATTCTCGAGGCTCGCTCCTAACAGTATGGGAGTTTAGAATTATATGCTTTTCTGGCCGCAAAGTCGTGTATAGACCCCATCTGGATAGGTATGGTAGAGTAGAGGGTCTAGTAGTAAGGCCTTACAGGGAGCCTTGTTGACTCGGCATGTCCAGAATGCCTTGCCACTGCATTATTTGTGTTTCTTTCTTTGTAATTTAGGTAGTTAATGCTGTTGTCTCTTTCCCCAATAACACGTATTTTCCTGCAGAAGACCGAGAGAGCCTTACCGTCCAATAACAAATTGCAGCTGAGAGCCTGATCAGGCTGTGCAAAATGCACCACCAGCTATCAGCGAGCGAGCTCTATGCAACCTTTTCAACTCTCCCTTGGCACCACCAGTAATTCAATCATCTTGAACTTCCCCCGATGGCAGAGCTTCTGGGCATCGTCGCCGGCGGAGCTGGACTTGCCTCTCTGGCACTCCAGTTAGTTGATGGCGGCCAGAAATTGCGACAGCGTTACAATAACGTCAAAGGCCTTGGAGGCAACATCTTATGGCTCAGTGAGGATGTTGAGCTCATCGGCAAGCAGCTCATCCAACTCGAAACCAGCGCGGACGACATCATGCAAGAGCAACTTGGCCCGATCATGATGGGGAGATGTCGAGACCGCTGTGCGAGAGTAGCAGATCGCTTAGCAAATCTAGCTGGCGATATACCAGACAAATCTTCCAGAAGACAGATTATACGGACTACATTCAGGTCAGGGCAATGGAAAGGTGAACTCCATGACCTTCAAACCCTTGTTACTAGTCTTAAACAAGACATATCACAGTATACCGTCTCTCCACCTGTTTTCACTAAGCAGCAAGACTAACCACCAGCCACCAACCTGCAGAATATATGTTATTCAGCAGCATTTATATATGCGGAATAGCCAGAGCGTGTTACTTCAAGTGGACAACACATCTTCTAAGACTTCAAGCGTCAGCCTCTCAAAGAAGATTGCGCCACACAAAAGCAGCCCAGTCACTGCTTCAGAATACCAGCAAGGAATCGTTCAGCACTCCACATGTAACTGCAGTTGCTCATGCCATAAGAAGCGTACAATAAGCGGCATATTATGGCATCTGCAATACTCTCCACCCGCAGAGATCTTCAAAGCCTGCGACAATCCGGCCTGCTCTGTGAGGCGTTACCGTTTTGATCTCCAGTTGACGTTGTATCGCTATGGGGTCCCCTTGAAAGCAGCTCTTGGATTTGATCTTACCATTGAGCCGGGGCGATATTCTCTTCAACCATGTCTACAGATTGAAACTGTCGTTGACTTCGACGCACCGGGGTTTGTTATTCTGGAAAAGCTGGCCTCTGGAGAAACAGGTTGGGTAACAGCCGAGACCGAGTTGAAAAATTTATATAAGTCTTGCCCTGGATTTGTCAACCAGGTGGACCCATTAGGTCGCGGCTATCTTGAGGATGGTCTCCCTCTGCACAAGCTTGGAGTATGGCTAATGTGAACTATAGGTAGCCACTTGTTTTTTCATATCCGACAATTTCAGTACTAGGATCAAGCCCCAAGTTTTAGATAATCTGTTCCAGCTATTTGCTGGATCATTTCACACCAGAGAAACGACTCACAGTACGGGGTTAGTTTCACAGCCCCTGACTGCAACTTTGACACAAGACATTAACGCCTCGAAGCCTTCTGAAACGAGTACGTTGGATGATGAAGTACAGTTATTATACAGAATCTATGGTTTCCCTTGAAACTCTGAGAGGCGATTTCAAGAATGTTGTGCCGACTTGGGACACATGGCCGAAGCCTCGCCCTTATCTACCCGATCCTTTCGATTCTCAGTTCATGGGAGTACTACTTCAAATGAACCCAGGTGAGAGTCTTTCTAAATGCATTGGTGCTGGGCTATACTGACAAGTGAATTCTAAAGACTTTGGAGACAGCCCTCCACTTCACGCGTCTATACTGTTTGAATCAGATGCAAGCTTCAAGCTCTGTCTTGAGAGGACCACATCGCCATTCGAAAAGATTGTGAATTTTTTGGGTCAGTCAACACTTCATGTGAGTGTCTGGCAGCCTCAGCGCATGGCTCAACTCCTGGCTGCTGGTCATCCAGTTGACCTGTGCGATAAAAACGGCGTGCCTCCGGTGATGTATGCGGCAGCAATGAATATCCCAGACGCAGTTATGATGCTTATAAGACACGGGGCCGATATTTTCCCTCGAAAGGAAAACTTCAATATTCTTGGCTTCGTTGCCATGGCAGGCAACTGGGACTTGATCTGGCAGATTGTTGACTTTGCAGCGGAGACTTACCTAGATCTGATACCCGCGCTGTTCAGAAGCTTGCTACGCGAACTCCCTCAGATTCGCAACGGAGCCTGTTATGCTGCACATGATTCTGGTGGTCAGAACGGCTGTATCAACTTCTGGTCCTGGGTAATCTCCAAGCTTGGTAGTCCTAACTTCTCCTTTCAGGATGGCACTACCTTGATGCAAATGACTTGGGATTCCAAGTCTGCGAGAGCTTTAATCGATCTAGGCTTTAACAAGTTCGATCAAGAGGAAGGAGGTTTGCTTGTACACATCGCTTCGTTGCATGATCCATCGTTGTTCCAGTTTGCTGTTGCGAATGGTGGCGATGTGCATGTGCGCAATGACTGGGGCAGTGTGATCGTTGGTCGGCTGGTCTATGACCTTCTACAGTGCAAATGGAAAGTCTTCCCGACATTCTGGGATACTTTGCAGTTTCTGGTCGACAGAGGAGCTCCAATCTTGACACCGGATGAATCCATGTGTAAGTTTTTGTTTCATCACTCTGGCCAGCGTCCGGTGTGGGACACCGCGCAATATAGTATAGGGATCCTGGCGTGGCTTGAGATGGTAGAGAATAAGAGACCGGTAGGAGAGGCGAAGGAAGTCACCCTGGCCGCTCTTCGACAAATTTCTTTTGACGAAGCTGGTCTACATCACGCATGCTGCACAGTTTACAAACCCGACTTGGACTCCAATATCGACAATGACAGATTTTGGGATATCCAGGAGCAGATCAAGATTGATGAATTGAACAGAGATATGGAAGAGCTGGCGGGAAAGGCATACCCGGAATTGAAGATAGAGGTCATGGTACGCCTTCGGTGCCAGTGGAGGACAAGATATGAACTATGGCCTAGACCTGAGTTTGCGCCTAGAGTCAGGCAGATCTTCCGAAGCAGGAGGGTGGAGGAGTTTAACGAGTTATTGGAGGTGATTCGAGTAAGTGTTTTCCATAGCTAACTAAACCTTTCCAAGTCATGCAATTTAACGGAATAACAATAGACATCAGAACAGCCCAGGATTCCAGAACCATTTTTAAGCACTTGGGATGGCATTATTCAGAAGAAATTGGATTCTGGTCATTGGGACTTTACATACGATATTGAACTAGGTCTGGTCAAGTTTGGGATTTGTCTTTATCAAGTTGGAGGTGATCAGTTTGCAAGCTGGATTCCACTGCTGACCCAGCTTACGAATGTCCTGCTTGCCGAAGAGGAACCAGGAGCACCGAAGTCTTGATCGTCCTAGTCACACCGGTGAGGATATATCGAACAAAGCTAAGTAGGTTTATATAGTGGGCAGTGATGAGGCATTATCAAACTACGAATGTTGTTTACTTCAAAAGTGAAACTTGGGACTCTTATCTCAAGTGACAAAAACAACAGATCTCAAGGTCTAGTCAGACTCTACCAAGTTTGCCTAAATCCCTTTGTCACTCAGGATTGAGATCCTGAGCTTTCTGGCTACCTGGGGTATGTACATAGAGGAGACTTCCCTTTATGGGCAGAGAGACAGCAGAAACTGGAGCCTATACTGCACTGAAATAGTCCACGGAGAGCATTACCTCTATAGCAATACATAGGATGTTCTGGATTTTATATGCTTGTGTAGGTTTTGGTTGCAATCAGATGAATGGCTTGGCAGCTTCAATGCCAGTCGAAGCCGGGTCGTCGGAGGTTGACTCCGGAGTTTTGATCAGGGTCTAACACTTTGGGACTTCCATCGCATTACCGAAGCATCACGAAATGTCTGATGAATTAAAATATGCTGCATGTGATATTTTAGGCTATCGTCACAGTGTTGCAGCCGCGTACAGATCGATGTAACCCATTTTCCATTTTCAGTGATTTGCGTTGAAGTGCCAAATGCCCGGGAGCATATCCCCGACTCCGTGTAAAAAGCGAGCGGGGATTTCAACGACCGAGATCCACCAACTTGCATGCAATTCGTCTTTGATCTGACAGTCCGAGTCGCAAATTATCACTAGAATCATGCATTGACAATTGACATTTCCTTTTCGGTATCGGGCCAATTAATAGCATTCTTACCCGAAGGTAGACATCCTCAATCGATGACCCCGCGGACTGTGCACAGAAAAGTTGTGTCAACTTATCAATCTCATATTGGCCTTATCAGATGGAAAAAGCCATGCACATTTGACAAATCATTTCCAGCGCCGGTGCGCCAACGCCGATGTCGCCGGGTTTGCACCGAAGTTCAACAGCTTCATTAACTATCAGCATCTTCTCATTTGGCCAGTAATAAATCGATCTGCACTTTAGGGTTGAGACTACAGTGTCTGTACGGAGAAGAATACCGATGGACCGCCTGAGGGATCGAGAAACAAACGGATAAATTGCCGCTCCATGGTCCATGACGATGTGTGATTCGCCTCGGCATATCGTTTAGTAATGAATGGTTTGGCTGGCATCTTATCAGATGCAGACTAGTCCGGGTCCCCGGCCACAACCTACACCTTAAGCTCTCGGTTTACTCCTCACCTGTGAATTCAATCGGACTGGCTTTGCTGCATTACGTCTGAGAACAGGAGAGTATAATCA
>JAAOAK010000051.1:0-64417 GCA_013396175.1 Fusarium denticulatum | reverse complement strand
GAAATATAGCTAGCGCCTTACTGTGGGCTATCTAAGAATACTAAAAAAAAAAATAAATAAATATATACCCATTATTAGCTGGCTATGTAGGCGCAAGCTCAAGCTATGCTTTATTACATAGCCTTCCTGTGCAGGAAGAAATAAGCTCGCTGTATAAATATATTTATATACCCTATAAATAAATTATAATTATTATGAGAATATTAAAAAATCACCCTTTATTAAAATTAGCTAATGGTTATTTAATAGACGCTTCACAACCTAGTAATATAAGTTACTTATGAAATTTCGGATCTTTATTATTAGTTTGTTTAGTTATACAAATTGTAACTGGAGTTACTTTAGCAATGCACTATAATCCCTCAGTATTAGAAGCATTTAATTCTGTAGAGCATATTATGCGTGATGTAAACAACGGATGATTAGTACGTTACTTACATAGTAACACAGCATCAGCTTTCTTCTTTTTAGTGTACTTACACATAGGAAGAGGTATCTACTACGCATCTTATAGAGCACCAAGAACATTGACATGAGTTATAGGTACAATAATCCTTATCGTTATGATAGTTACAGGATTCCTGGGTTAGTTACATAGCCCAAAATGGTTTAATAATAGTGTCTAGCTTTGAGCTTTTAGTAATATTTTTTATAGCTATGAAGGCGCAAGCATACTTCGTAGGGAACGGCTATCCTAGAGACGTAAGTTAGAGTTTAATTCTACCTTTTTATATATAGTAAGAGTAGATGTAATTATAAAATCCGTTATATCATCATAGCCCTGCTAAATAGCAAGCTCACTATCTATTAATCTATAGTCCAACAAAATTTCTTATGTAACTTCCAGAAGAAAATAAGAAAAAGTGCAATAATACGACTTGCGCAAGCTATGCTTTATAATTTTATATAAAGGATGTGTGCTATTAAGGCGCAAGCTCAAGCTAGCTATGACTATAAAAAATTATAATTTTTTTTATAGCCCTCCTCGCTTTTTTTTTTATTAAGAGCTGGCTTTATTTCATAGTAAGCTAGCCGTTATTATGTACTTAATTTTTTTGGGCAACATTGGTGAAAACGGTCAAAGTATTATATAAGACCGTAAAAGTATTATAGTATATGACTGCCAAAGTATAATATAAGACCGTCGGTTCCCTGGAGGATCGCTACAGACTGGTTCACTGGTGGGTCGCTGAAATGCTGCTTAATGTACAGTCGAAGCTTTTTAGTTAAATATATTTTAACTATAGAATATACGAATTCAAAGTTATTCTTCCTATTATTTAGGGGGGGGGAGCTATAAAAAAAAATATTTTTTTTTTATAGCCCCCCGTAAAATAAATTTAACTTCTTTATAGCCTTAAGAATAATTTATAGCTTTAAGGATAATTTCTAACCACTACTATAATTAAACATTAAAATATTACTATACCAACTTCAGCACCGGCACTGTTAAGACCTATAATTATTTGCAGTTAATCCCGCTCCAATAAGTATATAAGGTTCGAAGTCGGCAATATGATGATAAAATTTAACGAGATAATAATAAGTATGGGTTACGTCCCTGAGATAGAAAGTTTAAGAGATATAAACTTTGATGGTCAAAATGCAATGGAAGCATTTTATTTTGCATTAACTAAAGGTTATAATTTAGGACAAGCAAAAAAATTTGCTATGGATTTATTTTATTTGGATCCTTATCCTTATATGAAAATAAATCTAAGATTTTTAGTCTGCTATAAGGATTCACTGATTATGGATTCTATATCGGAGGTAGCTAATACGAATAGAAAGTTTTACTCATTAACCATAAAATTAATAGGTCAATTTAAATATAATATAGCTAATGATAATACTCTTCCATATACGGATTTTTCTTTACTTCAACATGGTAGGAGGGGTAGATATTTTTTATTGCAGCAAAATGAGCTAGATACGTTTACAGCTATGGTAAAGGAAAGTCCGATTCTAAATAAAATATATTGCGTTGACCCGATGAATTTTAAGGTAATAAATCCGAAAGTGGGAGTGGCAAAGTCTAATCTACTGTTACAAAGTGAAGCGTTTAAGATTGAAACAGAAGAATTGTTTAGTAGAATACGTGCTGTTTATACAGTAGAGAATTCCCTTAGTGAAATTACGGAATTAAAATTACCATCTAAAATAAATGAGTGTAAGATGGTGACTGTAGGTAAAAGGGGGGCATGAGAAGCGTTAAAGCTCGCTAATCGTTTATAATAATTATAGGTGAGCTTTAACTTGCTTATTTTTATAAAAGTTTAAGGCACCACAAGCATAGCTTGGGGAAGTAATAGGTAAGCTTGTATGTTTTACCTTATGGACAAATGTCATTATGAGGTGCTACAGTTATTACTAATTTAATTAGTGCTGTTCCTTGAATTGGACAAGACATAGTTGAGTTCATTTGAGGAGGTTTTAGCGTAAATAACGCAACTTTAAACAGATTCTTTGCTTTACATTTTGTATTACCTTTTATATTAGCGGCATTAGTTTTAATGCATATGATAGCTTTACATGATACAGCTGGATCAAGTAATCCTTTAGGAGTACCAGTATATTATGATAGAATGCCTATGGCTCCTTATTTCTTATTTAAAGATTTAATAACTATATTTATCTTTATATTTGTTTTAGGTATCTTTGTATTCTTTATGCCTAATGTTTTAGGTGATAGTGATAATTATATAATGGCTAATCCTATGCAAACACCACCTGCCATAGTACCTGAATGATATTTATTACCTTTCTATGCTATTTTAAGATCTATACCTAATAAATTATTAGGAGTTATCGCAATGTTAGCTGCAATACTAATTATTTTACTATTACCTAAAGCTGATTTAGGGTTAACTAAAGGTTTACAATTTAGACCCCTAAGCAAGATAGCTTTCTATCTGTTTTTAGTGAATTTTTTAATGTTAATGCAATTAGGAGCTAAACACGTAGAGAGCCCGTTTATAGAAATAGGACAATTAAGTACTGCGTTGTATTTTTCTCATTTCTTATTTATATTACCGGCAGTAAGTATATTAGAAAATACTCTTGTAGATTTAGAATTACAAAATAATGCCAAAAATATATAAGTATAACGCTGTGTAAAGCTTGCCCTTGACTACAGAGTAGTGCTGTATTGTTACTACTAGCTAGCTATTTATTAGCTAGCTAGCTAGTGCTTTATATTTATAGCTAAAGCACATTAAAGTTAGAGCTGGCTGGCTCCTTCCAAATAATTAGGGGGGAGCTTTAGCTAGAGCTTGCGCCCCTTCGGACTATAAGGCGCAAGCTCTAGCGCAGCCGGGCTATAAAAAAATTTTTATAGCCCGCCGAAGCCGAAAAATATGTCTAGCCCTAAACAAGGTGCTGGCTTTGTAGTACTGGGCAAAGATTAAGATTGTAGATGGTTTTACACGGTGATTGCAGATCATTTGTATGAGGTTCAATTCCTCCTTAATCTTTTTTATTTAGTAGCACTGCCCCTTAAGGGGCAGTGTTATGAAGGCTTAGTAAAGCTCCTCTCTTCGTTAACAAGGCTTAGCGAAGCTCGAAAAAAAAAAATATATATTTTTTTTTTGGTAGCTTGCTAGCAAGCTAAAGTTTGCTCTTAGTTACCATATAAAATAAGTTTTAATCGCTTATTAATTATATATTAACTAATATATATAAATATGAATAAGTTACTATTAATATAGATGAATTTTTGTTATAGTATTACTATATTATTGTCCACTACCCTTGCTTAAAAAAAAATGCACGAGAGTGCTAGCTCCACCTAAATACATTTTAGTAGCTTGCTATGAAGGCTGGGGCTAGAGCTTGCGTCCCTTCGGACTAGAAGGCTGCGCAATATTTTTTTTTATAAAGCTCGTGGTAAAGCTCTCGGAGGGCTATAAAAAAAAAATTTTTTTATTTTTTTTTTATAAAGCATACTTCATTAGAGGACTGCGCAAGCTACCCTATAGCTTAACTATACTATGATAATTACACTAAATAGCCACGATGGTCGTTATTATATAAATGATCGTAGCCTGCTTTTCTGTTAAGCCTGCTATGAAATAGAGCTAAAGCTTTATACGGCGCGGGAGCTTCGCGCCTCCCTATAAAAAAAAATATATTTTTTTTATATAGCTCCGCTTTTCTTCGAAAAATCAGCCAAAATTAATGGCGTGCCTCACGAAGAAAACAAGAAGGGGCTAAGCAAACAAAAGTAAGCGAAAATAAATATTTGTATTTTAAATATTTTAGAATAGTACTTTTATGGTAGCTAGAATGCGAGTATATACTTAGCCAGTTAGTATTCACAAGCTAGCAAACTAGAAGCATATACCCCGTATATTACACTATTAGTAACCATAATCGAATAATTTGATAAATTATCAGGCTGCATGGTTTATTACTACTGCAGTTTAAAACTAAGTAGCAGAAATAAGCTAAACCAGATGATGATTATTCACTTATATATTTTTTAGTAGTAACTAGCACTAGCTAGTGCTAGGCGTATTTTTCGGCTTCGGCGAAAAATCTGCCGATAAGGAATTACAGAAAATACACTAAAATTAAAATATAATATGATTGTAGAACAGTTATTACATTTACATTAATTTATAGTAGGGCTGCGCTAGAGCTTGCGCCTTCTAGTCCGAAGGGGCGCAAGCTCGTGCTAAAGCTCTTAAATTTAGTCTTTAGTGGAGGATAGCTAGAGGAATAGAGCTTGCTTTTGCAACGCAGAGTAAGTTCGCTTGTAATTATTAATTAAAAATATTAGTTAATAACTTTTAAGTGAAAAATTATGTTCACAAAAAGTACTTAAATAATTTCCTAATTTTGTCTTTAGATAAGGAAAGTTGTTCCCACCAGCCTAGTTTAACATTAAGATCCCAAATGTCTATGGGTCTGGAAAGATGATTTAATTCAACAAATGCTAAAGATATAGGTACATTGTATTTAATATTCGCCCTTTTCTCTGGATTATTAGGTACAGCCTTTTCAGTCTTAATTAGACTTGAACTTAGTGGGCCAGGGGTTCAATATATTTCTAATAATCAATTATATAACAGTGTAATTACAGCTCACGCTATATTAATGATATTCTTCATGGTTATGCCTGCATTAATAGGTGGGTTTGGTAATTTTTTAATGCCTTTAATGGTAGGTGGTCCAGATATGGCATTCCCTAGATTAAATAATATAAGTTTCTGATTATTACCCCCTAGTTTAATATTATTGGTATTTTCAGCCATAATTGAAGGTGGAGTAGGTACAGGTTGAACACTTTATCCTCCATTATCAGGATTACAAAGTCATAGCGGACCAAGTGTAGATCTTGCTATTTTTACTTTACATTTAACAGGGGTAAGTAGTTTATTAGGATCGATAAATTTTATAACAACAATTGTAAATATGAGAACACCAGGAATAAGATTACATAAATTAGCATTATTTGGATGAGCAGTAGTTATAACAGCAGTATTACTTTTATTATCATTACCTGTATTAGCTGGTGGTATAACTATGGTATTAACAGATAGAAATTTTAATACATCATTCTTTGAAGTAGCTGGTGGAGGAGATCCTATATTATTCCAACATCTTTTCTTAAGAGATATTTTAATGAACTATTCAATTTTAGCTATTATAGGTATAATTAAAATAGCCAATAAATCTAGCTTTTTATTTAAATTAAAATATAGTACTTCTTCAAGAAGTAATTTTAACTTAGAGTCCTTTTACTTTAAATATAATGAATATTTCCCAGGCAATTCTTTACCTTCAGAAAAATTCTTAATTTGATTCATAGGATTTACAGAGGGTGAAGGATCTTTTATAATAAATAAAAGAGGCGATCTTTGTTTCGTTATTACACAAAGTAATATAGATATTTATGTATTAGAATTTATACAAGAAACTTTAGGATTTGGTAAAGTAATACCTCAATCAAAAGTTACAAGTAGATATGTTACTCAAAATAAAAAAGAAATCGAATTATTTGTTCATTTATTTAACGGTAATCTTATATTACCACGTAGAAAGGGAAAGTTTGAAGAATTTGTGAAAGGATTTAATGCATGAGTATCTAAAGGAAGAATTAGATTAGATACAGTTGAAGTAAAACATACTTCAATTTTACCCAGTTTAGATAACAATTGACTTTTAGGTTTTACTGACGGAGAAGGTTGTTTTACTTGTTCCATAAATAAAGATAAAGGATTTAGTTTTAATTTTAATATTGCCCAAAAATGAGAGCAAAATGTTAAAATACTTGAACATCTTTGTTTATTATTTAATGGGGGTAAAGTATCAAAACATGCTTCAGATCAGAATGTCTATGAATATAGAATGGGTGGATTAGATAACTGTAAGAATATATTCACTTATTTTGATAACTATAAATTAATTACGAAAAAATCTGCTTCGTATGTAGCATGAAAAGAAGTACATGCTGATTTATTAAATAAAAATCATTTAGATCCAATAAAAAGGATTGAATTAAAAGAAAAAGCTAGATTAATTAATAAATTTAATTAAAATATGGGAAAAAAAGTCAAGGTTTAACGTACAAGTTATGAAACTCTCAGGACAGATGTAAAAAGATATAAGATCCGAAAGAGTAAATATTCTATATTGAATATACCTTAGATTTAGTTAGTATTTAGTCAATATTACTTGCAACTCTTAAGTATAATACATATATGATTGAATATATGTTATTGTACATATTAAGGCGAGGGAGCTATATAAAAAAAAATATATTTTTTTTTAGGCTGATTTTTCGGCGAAGCCGAAAAATATGCATACTTCGTACCCCTCTTAATATAAGGAAAAGTTAATAATAATACTAGCAATACTAGTGTTAACGGTCAATGAATATTCTCGTTCGAAGACCGTCGGTTATTTAAGTGACCGCTACAGACTGGTTCACTGGTAGGTGGCTGAAATGCTGCTTAATGTACAGTCGATTTCTTCCGTATTATAGATATACGCACAAGCCCTGGATTACTATATCACAGGTACCTGGATTTAACAAGAGAATTAATAAGTAAGTTAAATTTGAAGAAATGGATTCTTCGGACACCCAGAGGTTAAAGTTATAAGCCTCTTAATGTTGCTATATGCTGGAAACGCTTTGCTAACTAGTTTTAAATACTCCCTCTTAATTGACAAAGTAAAAAAGTTAAAACAATGAAGCCAATCAGCAGGTAACACTTTAAAAAGTGGAACCTCAGAGACTATACGCGACAATACTGAAAATTTAAAAAATATTTCTATTCATGTACCGACACACTTAAAACCATTAAATGATAAACAATTCGGACACTATCTAGCCGGATTGATTGATGGAGATGGACATTTCAGGAGTTTTTTCTTAGAAAAAACTACTCAACAGCAGTTGGTAATTGTATTTAGTTCCCCTGATGTTCAGTTAGCCTATTATATAAAAAGTATAATAGGTTTTGGTAATGTTAAACAAGTTAAAGATAAAAATGCTTATTTGTATATTATATCCAATAAAGATGGTATGCTTAGAGTTATCAATTTAATTAATGGTAAATTAAGAACTATTAATAAATTTAATCAAGTTATTAATAATATACTAGCTCATTCGAAATACTCAAAAGAAAGTATAGAGTTCAAAATAAATGACTCTAATGATTTTCATAATCACTGACTTGCAGGATTTTCTGATGCAGATGCTAGTTTTCAAATTAAAATTATTAATAGAATGAATAAACCTAGACCAGAAATTAGATTAAACTTTCAAATAGTAGCTCCGCTCCAAAAGGATAAAAATGTTTTATTTTGATTAAAAGACCTATTTGGAGGAAATATTGGATATAGAGAAAGTCAAGATACTTATTATTATGGATCAACTAGTTTTGGTTCAGCTCTAAAAGTAATACGTTATTTTGATAATTTTCATTTACAATCTAGTAAGTATATTAATTATCTTAAATGAAGAAAAACATACATATTAATACAAGAAAGACATCATTTAACCGAAATAGGTATAGGTAAAATTATGAAGAGGGCGAGAGCTGGCGCCTTCATAGCAAGCTCTTCGGCTTCGCCGAAAAATCAGCAAGCTAAAGCTCGCCGAAAAAATTAATGAATAGAAATTCAGTATAAGATAGAGTCCTAACAAAAACGAAAGTTTTTGAGCATTAATCTTAATAGATCTTAATTAGACTATTAAATTAATCAAAATTATTGTTATATATTAATTGTGCCTGCTTTCGGTATAATTAGTACAACTATATCAACTAATTCAAATAAACCAATATTTGGTTATATAGGTATGGTGTATGCTATGATGTCTATAGGAATATTAGGATTTATAGTATGAAGTTGAGTAATCATGGCTTCGCCCTATAGTGATATAGGGAGTACAATTAATTTCGCTATATGCTGGAACAGTTTAGTGCTAATTAGTACCTTGTATGGTAAAAATCTAATTAGCTATACTCAATCAGCAGACAATCTGTCCCTGTATTCCTTAAAGGATAACAAACAGAGTGTCTCAGAGACTACACGCGAAACATCTTTTAGGCGCAAGCATACTTCGTTAGAAAAAAAAAATACATTTTTTTTTTACCCATTTCATATTTATTATAATACATTATTTAAAAATAAAGACCCTTTATCTGATGAATGATTAACTTGATTTATTGGGTTTGCAGAGGGAGATGGAGCTATTCAAACCTACGATGAGGGTAAAAGAGTTCGTTTTGTTCTTACTCAAAAAGAAAGTGATATACTTCATAAAATACAATTTAAATTTAACATAGGTGTTGTTAAACATTTTCCTCAAGGAAAGAGTGGAAAAAATAATGATTTTTATAAATGAATGGTAGATAACCCTTCACATATTTTACTTTTAGCTTTATTATTTAATGGTAATCTAGCTCAAAGCCATAGAATTAAACAATTAGCTCTATGGGTTAATGCTTTAAATAATCGTTTTGGTTCTGAAACTATAAAGTTAAATAATACTCCTGTTCCAGTTACATTACAGGATGGCTGATTATCAGGGTTTACTGATGCGTCAGGATGCTTTAATGTATCTATTACAGCAAACTCTAGATATAGATTAGGTCATGTTATAAAAATGCGTTATATATTAGATCAAAAAGATGGTGTTATACTAAATAAAGTATACGAATTATTTGGATTTGGTAAAGTAAGATTAAGATCTGGAACTAAGGATGTTTATCGTTATATAGCTACCGGATTTAAAGCATTGCATGATGTGATAGTATACTTTAAATTATTTCCATTACAAACTAAAAAAGCTTTTTCTTTTGAAAAATGATTAATTGTTCATAACCAAGTGTATAATAAATTACATTTAACTGATGAAGGATTATCACAAGTAAGAACTCTGCAAAAACAAATTAATTTAAATAATAGTAGAACAAATAAAACAGGAAGGGCATAAAGATGAAGATATAGTCCGATACTTCTTGTGAAAGAAGCATACAAGAGCTTGCTAACAAAGTGTACTCGTATGGGTAAATAGAAAATATTTATTAACAATTTTGCATCACATGTATACAGTAGGATTAGACGTAGATACAAGAGCCTACTTTACAGCTGCTACATTAATAATTGCTGTACCTACAGGTATAAAAATATTCTCATGATTAGCTACTTGCTATGGAGGATCTATAAAAATGACACCTTCTATGTTGTTCTCATTAGGTTTTGTATTTATGTTTACAATAGGAGGATTAATAAACCACTTAGTTCTCCCTTTAAAGATCGCTATATGCTGGGAACTTCTGACAATTATACTACTAGAATTATATTCAGTGACAATGTATAATTTTGAACAATCAGCAGGAAACCAACGGGTATTTGTATTTAATACTCTAGTAGGTCCCTCAGAGACTACACGCGATCCTCGTAATATATTTACGAGAAGATATAGTCCATGAAATAAAAATACATTAATTCATTCATTTAGTAATAATCCAAGGCGCAAGCTCTCTATTTATAGCTTACGTAACCATTACTCAACTTCTAATAAAGAAGATAATACGAAAAATTTAGTAGCTTTAGCTGTATTTCCGGAGGGATACACTTCCTTAGTAGCACCACTAAAGATATATTCTCAATTTAAAGAGGATAGATCTTCTATTTTAAAAGAACAAAAAGATAAGTCAGGGATTTACTGTTTAATAAATAACATAAATGGGCATTCTTATATAGGTAGTTCTATTAACTTAGCTTCTAGAATGAAAAATTATCTTAACAATACTTTCTTAAAAAGTAGACAAAATGCTAATATGCCCATTGTAAAAGCTTTACTTAAGTATGGTCAATCTAACTTTACTTTACTAATAGTGGAGTATGTAGAACCCAAGGTTTTAACTGTTAGAGAGACTTATTATATAACATCTATATTGCCTTATTATAATGTATTAAAGCAAGGTTATTCTTCTTTAGGGTATAAGCATACAGAAGAAACTAAACAATTATTATCCGAATTGGCTAGTAATAGAGTACATAGTGATACAACTAAAGGTTTAATAGCTAAAGCTTTAATAGGTGAAAATAATCCTTTTTATAATAAAAGTCATTCTATGGAAAGTAAAGTAAGAATGATGGAAGCTAAATCAGCTTATCCTGTTTATATTTATGATTCCTTTAAAAATTTATTGGTTATTTTCCCTTCCGTTTCGTCTTTAGCTCATTTAATTAAATCTAATCACCCTACTATTGTTGAGGCTATAAAAGAGCAAACTATATTTAGAGGTGAATGATATTTTACCAATATACCTTATAATATAAGTGATAATCCTTTAATATCTAATTGGACTGATAAAGAATGTAAAGAATTAATATTAGATATTAATAATATGAGTCATATTAGAAAAGGAATATTTGTGTATGATACTAATAAAAATTTCATACGTAAGTATGAAGGAGTAACGGATGCACAAAGAGACTTAAATATTAGTCATAGTACAATTAAAAAATATGCTAAAATTGGGGGTTGTTATAATGGTTACATATTTAGTTATGAAAGATTAAATGATTAATGTATTTTATTCGTAAGTGGTGTTGTATTAGCCAATGCATCACTTGATATAGCTTTCCACGATACTTACTACGTAGTTGCTCAATTGGGCCTGAATAGTATATCTTCTTTTAAGTACTATTTTGCAACTGACTATATGCTGGAAACTGTATTATTTGCATATTGTTTACTATTTATTTATACGGCTTATCTTTATAAATTAGATGTTAGTAAGAATATTTTTCTTTTAAATAGTCAAAATAACAATATAGCAATAAGTTCAGAACTTATGAATACACAATCAGCAGAAAACTGAAAAGGATTCTCAGAGACTACACGTCAGTTACCTATTACAGAAGATTATACATTTTGAAATTGATTTGCCGGTGTAATAGATGGGGATGGAAATTTTGATATTAGAACAAATTCTACTTATAAACAAAGAGTTCTTAAACAAATAAGAATAAAATTACATAAAAGAGATATTAGAATTTTAACACGTATACAAAATTATTTACAAATAGGTAGAATTAGAGCAGATAAAAATAAACCTTATTCAATATATATAGTATCTACAAAAGAAGATATGAAATATATTTTAGAACATATTAATGGATTAATCAGACTAAAAGTACCAGGTTTTAAAGAAGCTTGTGCTTTATACAATATAGATTATATTGAAGCTGATTATAACATAAAATTATATGATCCTTATTATGCAGGTTTAATAGATACTGACGGTTCTATAGTATTTAATTATGCTGGAAATAGAATAGAATGTAATTTGGAATTTGAATATAATAAATATTCTTCCAAGTTAAATTTTGATAATACTGTATTAAATTCTAAACCTGCTGTTAATAAACGTAAAAGATCAAACTCCGTTGTTGAAAAAGAATTCTCATCTATAACCTTTAAATTTCAAAATGTTAATCATATGTTATTTATATATGATTACTTTATGCATAATCGATTATATTCTGATATTAAATTTTACAGAGTAAGTAAAATTAAACCTTTCTTGGAGATTAGGGGATATAAAACATCACCTAAAGGTAGTATAGAACATAAAATATACTCAGATTTCATGATTAATTGAATTAAATATAATAACCCTTTATGATATAAAGTACCTTTTGTTACCAAACATTTGGGGCTTAGCCTATCTGAAAATAAATAACGTATTGATTACAGGTAAAGATATAGTCCAATAAATTAAAGTTTAGCGACCTATATAAGCCTTTCTTCTACTAAACTTTTTAATATTCTCCAATTTTCAAGCAAATAAAGGTGTAAGGTTAAGTTTATTTTGTTGCTAAATTTTATTTTTTTATATATAGATGTATATATATATTACATCAAAATGTGGAGCAGCTTCGCCGCCCCTATTTATAAAATTTATTTAATATTTTTTTATTTCTTAAAATATATAATTATGTTACCTATAATATTTATTTGTCTAAGATATCTCGGAAACCTTTTTATTTTATATTTCTATAATTCGAATTTTGTGCTTTATATAGTGTTATTTATACTATATAACTTAAGTATAATTTATCTAAATAATAAATTGTTTGATTATTTAAGGCGGAGCTAGCGCCCTCCTAATTTATTCCCTGCTTTTATATATGTTATTGAAGAAGTAAATGTTATATTAAGTCCACAAATATCAGATTCAATGCTTTTTGCTGGTGCTCTTACTAGTTTAAGTTACGCCGAGAAATATGAAGTTTATCTTAAATTAGCTAAATCTTCTTATACTGAATATGATAAGGCAGTAAATATAGCTAATAATTTACTTAATATTGCACCTATAACATTTAGGGAAGGTAAAATAGGAGCTTGCGCCTATCTCACAATTTTGAAAAAACAGGTCGTGAGTATCAAAAATATGCATTTATGGTAGATAATAACTATGAATTTTATGTTCAACAGTATAATCTATTGATGGACTATGTTGAGGATATAAAAGATTTGAAGGCAACCGGAGGTATAATGTGGGATTAGCCCCGGATATGCTAATTTATTAGGGCATATTTTTCGGTTTCCCCGAAAAATCCGCAAGCTAAAGCTCGTGATATTTTCATATCCTCTAGCCCTGGCGGAGGATAAGCAAGCTAGACACATAATAAATCTTATAGATAGGGGGAGGGGGCTATAAAAAAAATATATTTTTTTTTTATAAAGCTCGCTCTCTATAAAATTAAATGCATTTCCACTACGTTTTAAGTATGGGAGCTGTATTCGCAATGTTTGCAGGATGATATTTCTGAATACCTAAAATATTAGGTTTAAATTATAACTTAAATTTAGCTAAAGTTCAATTCTGACTTTTATTCATAGGGGTTAATCTTACATTCTTCCCACAACATTTCTTAGGTTTACAAGGAATGCCTAGAAGAATTAGTGATTACCCTGATGCTTTTGCAGGTTGAAATTTAATCAGTAGTATAGGTTCTATAGTAAGTGTAATAGCTGCTTGATTATTCTTATATATTGTATATTCACAATTAGTGGAAGGAAAAGTTGCATCTAGAAATCCTTGATTAACTCCTGGATTCTACACAGACGTACTGCAAGCGAATTTAAATAGAAGTTACACTAGCTTAGAGTGAGGATTATCAAGCCCACCTAAACCTCATGCATTTGTTAGTCTACCTTTACAAAGCTAAAATTAATGCGCTTTAGTTTTTAGCTTTATATATATCTTTATCTGGTTAATTTGATATCCATGCTTTAGTTAGCGCAAGCTGCTTATAGCCAGGCTAAAAAAAAATGAATAAAGCTATCCATAAAGCAAACTATAGTTTACAGGGGGGAAAGCTCCTTTGTTCACCACATACGCATCTAACAGGATTAGATAAGTAGTTACCATTTACTTACAAATATGGACTTATAGCTAATCTTAGTATATAGGATATATATATACTAAGAGGGGGTTATATTCCTAGTCTCATTAGCTCAATGGCAGAGCAGAATACTTCTAATATTTAGATCTTAGTTCGACCCTGAGATGAGATACAGTATAATATTAATATTATACCCCGGTTAAGTTTGTAAATAATAAATAGTCTATTAAATCAATAAAAAAATTTTTTTTTGGCTATTTTTGCTTCTCGATCATAATATTTAATACCTACATTTAATACCTAATTTAGCTTGTAAAGCTTGGCCTGCTTTACTGCTTTAGCTTTTACAGCTTAGCTGTAAAAGCTAAAGCACGAATTATAGAGGAGGGGTAAGCAAGGTACCCTTGCTTTCTTCATGCTTTAGCTTGTTATAGCTTCGCTTCATCAGGCTTTACCTTGCTAACTTACTAATTTCGGCTCCTTAAAAGTGAGGGCGGGGGAGGAGCTTTATTAAAAAAAAATATATTTTTTTTTATAGGGTAGCTTGCGCATTCGTTCTAGCTTGCGCTAGCCCTCTTAAGGATTAACTAGCTAATTCCAGTAATTTCTGTAATAGTAGTAATCCTTAAGTAGATTAAGGATTGTCAGTAAAGGAAGTAGAAGGGGGCACACACTTTTTCTAACGAAGTATGCTTTCCCCCCGAACTAAAACTTTGGTAGAAGTACCTGAACACCTACAGTAAAAAAGGATGTACGGGCTCTACCTACGATTTGTTAATAGTATAATGTATCCTTTCAAAGAAAAGAAATATACGGTATATCTATAATTTTATAAGTATAAGAGGACAGGGAAAGCTAAAAAAAAATAGATCTACGGAGTATATCCTGGATTTGTACATTATACTATTTACAGTTATATTAGGTGTATATCCTTTTTTAATTTTAAACGTATTAGGTTATTCTATGAATAGTTTAATATATAGTATATAAGCTTAGCTGCGCTTAGCTATAAAAAGAATAGGGGGGGCTATGAAGGCGCAAGCTCTAGCTCCCCCTACATTAATAGCTAAGCAGACTAAAGCTCTTATATGCTTTTTTTTTACCTACGAGTGACGCTGTGTGCACGTATTATAATTAAATTACAAAAACAAAAAGTATGAAAATAAAACTAATCAATCTTTTATTATATAAAGATATACATATACCTAGACCTCATGTATTTGCAGATCTTCCGTTAAAAAGTATGGCTGCGCCGGTAGAGCTTACAGAAATAACTTTAAAGATTAATGAACTATTACCTCAACTTTCCGATTTTATAAGTCAATTTCACAATATCATATTAACTAATAATATAAATGTTATAACAGATGGAGGGGGTAATATGTCATTAGATGTTCCTGGTAATATGTCGGACACTGATGCTGAAAAATTTAGCAGAAGAATAAGTATTATTGATCGTTTAATAACAACACGTGGCCAAGAAATTAATGATTTATTACAGAAAGGATTAGAAATAGAGGGCAAATTAAAGAAAGAAAACGTTAACTATACTTCCCAAATATTAGATAAAGTTAATGAATTTAACAGATTAAATGCTTCTTATAAACATTAATAGCAGCTATGGTTATACAATAATTATTTGCAGCTTACTGCTTGCAGCTAGTTATAAGAATAACCCTTCCCTATTAGTGCAGAGCTTGCTATGAAGGCGCAAGCTCTGCACTATAATAAAAAAGTGTATAAAGCTACAGAGCTAGCCTGCAGGAATATGTAGCGAAGCGCGAAGCGCGAAGCGCGAAGCGCACTAAATTAGTATTATTAATATTATAAGATTAAACAAAGCAATAAAACCAAAGTTAGCTTGGCTATATTCCTTTTTATTACTCTTCTAGCTTATTAGAGCTAGAGGAATATCTAGAGATATTACTGGATATGAATATAAAAATGGGCTAGTAAGTTAGCACACATTAACAGAGAAAAGAATTAAAAATAAAAAAAAAATGAATTATTCACCTACTCTTATTTCAATAATTGAAAATATTATATTGATGTTACCCGCTTTATTAGTGGTTGCTTATGTTACTGTAGCCGAAAGAAAGACTATGGCCAGTATGCAAAGAAGACTTGGTCCTAATGCTGTAGGATACTATGGTCTATTGCAAGCATTCGCAGATGCTTTAAAATTAATCTTAAAAGAATATGTAGCCCCTACACAAGCTAATTTAATACTATTTTTCTTAGGACCTATAGTGACATTAATATTTGCTTTATTAGGTTATGCAGTTATTCCTTACGGTCCTGGACTATCACTAGGGGATATGGAATTAGGAATATTGTATATGTTAGCTGTTTCATCTTTAGCTACTTATGGTATTTTACTTGCAGGATGAAGTGCTAATAGTAAGTATGCTTTCTTAGGATCTTTAAGAAGTACAGCTCAATTAATTAGCTACGAATTAGTGTTAAGTTCTGTATTATTAATAATAATAATGATAACAAATAGCCTAAATTTAAATATAAATGTACAATTCCAAAAAATAGTATGATTAGCTTTACCCCTATTATGTATATTAATAATATTCTTTATAGGATCTGTGGCAGAGACTAATAGAGCACCGTTTGATTTAGCCGAGGCTGAATCTGAGCTGGTAAGTGGATTTATGACAGAACACGCAGCAGTAATATTTGTCTTTTTCTTCTTAGCTGAATATGCTAGTATTGTATTAATGTGTATATTTACTAGTATTTTATTTTTAGGTGGTTATTTATTAGAATTTGACATTGTATATTGATTTGATTTATTTAATTATGTATATGCATATATTTTTGATATAAACTGAGTTACATCTCTAGAATATTTTAAATTAAGAGAAATTTTAACTAGTTCTTCTGTAGATGCCTTTTTACATAGTATAACTTTAGGTATAAAAAGCTCAATAATGATATTTATATTTATCTGGGTAAGAGCCTCTTTCCCTAGAATTAGATTTGACCAGTTAATGTCATTCTGTTGAACTGTGCTATTACCAATTTTATTTGCTTTTATAATATTAATTCCTTGTTTATTATATATATTTGGAATAACTGTTGTAAATGTGAACATGTTTTAGTAACTAGTCAATAAAAAAAGTAATAAGCTATAACAAGCTCTCTATTGAATAGTTTTAGTCTTAGCCTTCTTATTCATAATATCTATATTTTTTATATTTTATATGGAGGCGGGCGGAGGGCGCTAGCTCCGCCCTCCGCCCTCCGCCCTCCGCCCTCCTCGTAATAATTCTCGGCATATTTTTCGGCTTCGCCGAAAAATCAGCAAGCTAAAGCTCGTCCAAGGCCTGACAACTATACTCAAAAAACTGATGCAACCAATACTAACGAGTGAATTGATGACTCGGAGTGAAATAAGCATTTTCCAATCTCCCGTAGAATATTATGTCAAATTAGTAGCTTTAGCACATTTTTCTAGAAAAATAGCGCAGCACTAATGAGGGAAGAAGCGATCATTTAAAGCTTAATTACATAGAATTTGTGCGCAAGCTACCCCACATAATCTTACTATTAGACAAGAAAAGGCGTTTGTGAGATACTTGCGTGGCAATAGTGAGGCAGTTGAGAGATATATATTTGGTAGTAGAGTAGAAAAAGAGGAAGATAAACTGCGAGATTACCTGCCCGCCCTGGAGGAGCTTGCGCACGAATGTCTTTATGAAGATGTAAATAAATCTATTCATCCTTTTGCTGATCCTTTCAGGCTACGTCTTGCTATCGAATATGAATCGAGAAGATATGAGGAGCTTCTATTTCGGCGAAGCAGCCCCCAGGGATTAAAATGGGATAAGGGTAAGTTAGTAGAAAGCTAGAAAAATTTTTTTTTATAACTAACGAATAGTTTCGCTAGTACACATAAAAACTTATTTTTTTTTTTTAGGCCATGAGACACATGTATATAGGCGGACATAGTAAATTATTTGAATGATCTCTTTTTAAGGAACTAGATATGTTATTATCCTCATTAATCACAATACCATTATTAGGAACAATAGTTGTAGCTAGTATAGGATCATATAAAAAAAATTCAGAGTTATATACTAAAACCATTGCGCTAACTAGTAGTATAATAAATTTAATTATATCATTAGTTATGTTTATTTTATTTAATAACAGCTCTAATCAATTTCAGTATGTACAAGAGCACTACAATGTACAACTATTCGATATTTACTTGGGTGTAGATGGTATCTCAATATATTTTATATTATTGACAACAATAATAATGCCTATAGCATTATTATCTAATTGAGACTCTATAAAAGAAAATGTAAAATCTTATTTAATAATTATGTTATTATTAGAAACATTATTATTAGCAGTTTTTATGACATTAGATATAATGTCATTCTATATATTCTTTGAAAGTATATTACCTCCTTTATTTATATTAATAGGTTTATATGGATCAGATAATAAAGTAAGTGCGAGCTACTATTTATTTTTATATACACTGTGAGGTTCTTTGTTTTTACTACTGTCCATTTTAAGTACATCTTCTATAATGGGTAGCACAGATTTTGATACATTATTTAAACTAAATTTTGAATATAAAACTCAAATATTCTTATTTATAGGAATATTTATATCATTTGCAGTAAAAACTCCTACAATATTTTTAAACAATTGATTATTAAAAGCTCACGTTGAATCCCCTTTAGGTGGAAGTATTGTATTAGCCGCAATTGTATTAAAATTAAGTCTATACGGTGTATTTAGATTAATATTACCTATATTACCGAAAGCTTCTTTAGATTATACTTTTGTTGTATTTACTATAGCGGTAATTACAATAATATATGCTAGCTTTAGTACACTAAGAACTACAGACGTAAAAGAACTAATAGCCTATAGTTCAGTCTGTCACGCTTCAGTATATTTAATAGGAGTATTTAGTAATACTATACAAGGATTAGAGGGTAGTATCATATTAGGTTTAGCCCACGGGTTTGTGTCAAGTGGTTTATTTATATGTGCAGGAGGAATACTGTATGATAGAACAGGTACTAGACTTATATATTTTTATAGAGGAATTACTCAATTAATGCCTATATTTGCTATATTATTCTTTATATTAGCTTTAGGAAATTGCGGTGCTCCATTAACTTTAAATTTCGTAGGTGAATTTATGTCACTTTATAGTATAATAGAAAGATTACCAGTATTAGGTGTTTTCGCTTGCTCTTCTGTAGTATTTTCTGCAGCCTACACTATATATATGTTTAATAGAATATCTTTCGGTGGTTCTTTCACTAGATTCTTAGAAGAAAGTATATACGATGTAAATAAAAGAGAATTTATCTTATTATTTATATTAGTATTATTTACAGTTATATTAGGTGTATATCCTTCTTTAATTTTAAACGTATTAGATTATTCTATGAATAGTTTAATATATAGTATATAAGCTTAGCTGCGCTTAGCTATAAAAAGAATAGGAGGGCTATGAAGGCGCAAGCTCTAGCTCCCCCTACATTAATAGCTAAGCAGACTAAAGCTCTTATATGCTTTTTTTTTACCTACGAGTGACGCTGTGTGCACGTATTATAATTATCATAATCCAAATTTATATGCCACAATTAGTACCTTTTTATTATATGAATGAAATAGTATTTGCTTTTGCTATAATAGTATTTATTCTATACGTATTATCTAAATATATATTACCAAGAATAGTGCGTTTATTCTTATCACGTATGTTTATTAATAAAATATAATATATATTAGTGCTATCCATATTCCTTCGGGTGCTAAAAGCAAGCTAAAAGCTAATAGGAAGCATTAATAATGCTATAGCTATAAATATGTGGAGTAGCTTGCGCATCGTTCGCACATAAAATAAGCAATATATATTTTTTTTTTATAAAAAAAAATAATAAAACTAGGGATTAGCAAGCTAAAGTAAAACTTTAGCTTGCTAAATTATAGCTTACTATAGCTCGGCTGCGCTAGCTAGGAGGAATATTAATAGCATAGCTAGAGAAAAATATGCATAGCTAGTAAAATAAATATGAGCTTGTAACGATATAAGCCACACTGTTAGCTATGAATAGTTTAGTTATATAGGCTATCCCTAGCTTTCAGTTAAAGCTAAAAGCTCTTTATTCTTTTTTTTTTCTTGAGTCACTATTTCAGCTATGCAGGAATAGCTTTATTCCATTGCACTCCGCTAGCTACTATTTTGCAAATATTTAGCTTTTTAAAGATTTATATATTATAGTAGTAATAATACTACTAAATGTTTTCTATAGAAAAACAAAATTTATTCTTAGCGCAAGCTGAAGAAATAAGAAGTCCTTTAGATCAATTTGAAATAAGAGACATATTAAATTTAGAAGTTTTAGGAGGTAACTTACATCTATCTTTAACTAACATAGGATTATATTTAACAATAGGAGCTTTAATTATATTAGTTTTAAGTATAGTTTCAACTAACTATAATAAATTAGTTAGTAATAACTGATCTATAGCTCAAGAATCTTTATACGTAACTATACATAATATAGTTATAGGTCAAATAAACCCTAAAAATGGTCAAATTTATTTCCCATTTATATATACTTTATTTATATTTATATTAGTAAATAATTTAATTGGAATGGTTCCATACAGTTTTGCTTCTACAGGTCATTTTGCCTTAACATTTGCTCTTAGTTTTACAATAGTATTAGGTGCGACTATATTAGGATTCCAAAAACATGGTCTAAAATTCTTTTCTTTATTAGTACCAGCTGGTTGTCCTTTAGCTCTTTTACCTTTACTAGTTACTATTGAGTTAATATCATACCTTGCTAGAAATGTGTCATTAGGATTAAGATTAGCCGCTAATATAACTGCCGGTCATATGTTATTAAGCATATTAAGTGGGTTTGTTTATAATATAATGAATTCTGGTTTTATATTCTTCATTTTAGGATTAATACCTTTATTATTTATTATAGCCTTTTCAGGTTTAGAATTAGCAATAGCCTTCATCCAGGCGCAAGTGTTCGTGGTACTAACTAGTTCTTATATAAAAGATGGATTAGATTTACATTAATATTTGTAGCGAGCTAGCTGTAGCTTTTGTAGCAATAAGAGGGACTTCGTTCGTGCTAGCTAGAACTATAGCAATTCGCTATAATAATAAGCTTTAGCTAGCTTTAGTTCTATTCCCGAGCTTTAGCTTGCACAGCCGATAATCAGCAAGCATACTTCGTTAGCAAACAGTAGCATATTATCTGTGCTGTTTTTGGCTAAAATATTTATTATATAGCAGTGCGTATTTCATAGCAAGCTCTCGCCTCCTGCACTAAAGCTAAAGCTAAAGCTAAATCTAGCCACCAGCTACCGCTATTACAGCAATTACAGGTATTAGCTAACTATAAGCTAAGCTTCGGTTAGTTTATTTTTTTTTTTTAAATGACTATGGGTAAGCTATTAGTACTAAGTGTTTATATTGAGGAAAGTTATAATGAACAATAACAATTTATCCTAAGGTGCTCGTATAAATAGTAAGCTATAGCTTTAGCTTGCTATATACAGCAAGCTAAAGCTAAGCACTAAACTCTGCTTTGCACCCAGGAAATTAATAAAAGTTATATGATATATATGAAGAAAATAATACTAAATTATTTATATAATTTATATGAAAAATAGCGAGCAAGTAGCATTTTATAGATAAGTATCTGTTTTAGTAAAATTTACATTAAATAGCTTATATGTTTTTTCCTTAGTTAATGGATTTAGATCCATTAGTGATATATGAATAGTTCTATATCAAAAAAAAAATAAAAGTTGAGTTTGGTGATGGCTCTGATTGAATGCTGTCCAAGTGCTTGACACATGCTAATCGTACGTTTTAATTGCTATCCCTTTGGGAAGGCGCAAGCTCGTAAGCAATTAAAAAGTGGTGTACAGGTGAGTATAATGATATTCTTCGCCGGCCTTAAAGTGGAGGTAAATCCTTCATAATAAATAAAGGAAACAGGATGAGAACTTGGCAAATAAAGCTAGGCTTCTCATCGTTTCTGCTTTAAGAGGATAATAAATATCTTCGAGATAGGTAGTAGTTAAGGTGATGACTTAACTAGCCTTAAACTCTCGTAGTCGAATCTGAAAGGTTGATCGACCACATTGGGTCTGAAAAAACCCCAATGCAAGTTAGTACAGCAGTGAGGAATCTTGGTCAATGGCCTAACGGCTGAACTGGCAACTTGGAGAAGTGGCAAGTCTTCCAGTATGGGGAGCAAAACAGCTATGGGTCAAGTCCGATATCTTTAGGAGGGGAAAGCTCCTCTTATTGTGAGGGCGAGTTTTATAACACCATAGGACTGGCCGTCCCATATGAAAAGATTATATTAGAATTGAATGAAGCTTTGTTTATATATTGATAATGACAGTATATATATCGTGTCTTGACTAATTGCGTGCCAGCAGTCGCGGTAATACGTAAGAGACTAGTGTTATTCATCTTAATTAGGTTTAAAGGGTACCCAGACGGTCAATATAGCTTATAAAATGTTAGTACTTGACTAGAGTTTTATGTAAGAGGGCAGTACTTGAGGAGGAGAGATGAAATTTCGTGATACCAAAGGGACTCTGTAAAGGCGAAGGCAGCCCTCTATGTAAAAACTGACGTTGAAGGACGAAGGCACAGAGAACAAACAGGATTAGATACCCAAGTAGTCTTTGCAGTAAATGATGAATGCCATAGGTTAGATGGGTGGGTAGTCGTAGTTGAGTTAATTTAGCAAACTAATGATCTAGACTAGTCCACCATATATTTGGTCTATAAATGAAAGTGTAAGCATTTCACCTCAAGAGTAATGTGGCAACGCAGGAACTGAAATCACTAGACCGTTTCTGACACCAGTAGTGAAGTATGTTGTTTAATTCGATGATCCACGAAAAACCTTACCACAATTTGAATAATTTTATTACAGGAGTTGCACGGCTGTTTCCAGTTAATGTTGTGAAACTGTGGTTTCCATGAAATTAACGTAATCCCTGGCTTTATTTTTTTTATTTACGATAAAGCATTCAGTCCTGGAAATTTGGAAAGATAAAGGGGACAAAGACAAGTCATCATGGCCTTGATATTGTGGGCTATAGACGTGCCACATATTCCTAAACAAAGAGATGCAAAAATGTGAATTTAAGCTAATCTCAAAAAATAGGATATAAATTTTAAGGATTGTAGTCTGAAATTCGACTACATGAATAAGTAATTACTAGTAATCGTGAATCACCATGTCACGGTGAATAGACCTTGGATTGGTACTAACCACTCGTCACATGCTGAAAGGGGCATGCGCAATAAGTTTGCTTTCTTAGTAACAAGTAAAAAAAACAAATAGGTTTTATATATTCTTTTATTGGGAATCTTCGTATGCGTGGCTCTAATTAGTGTTAAGTCGAAATACGGTTCGCGTAGTGGAAGTTGCGCGGGATTAATTAACATTAACCATAAAAATATATAATATATAGATATTATATAAAGGAGGGTTCCTTTATTGGTAAGAAGGGTTGAGCTGTAAACTCAATAGCTGTTGCTTTTAAGAGTTCGAATCTCTTGTCTCCTAGAATTAGTAACTTAAATAGGTAAAGGACTTCCTTGTCACGGAAGTAGATGTCGGTTCGATTCTGATCTAATTCGTATAGTAGGATACGTAGCCTACATATCTTCGTTAGCTTTTATAGACTAGCTTTATAATTTGGGCGAGCTTGCTGGAGCTTTCCCCCCCTCCGGGGGGGAAGGTAGCGCCCTCGTAAAACTTTGAGTTTTTAGTTTTTAGCTTGCCTTTAGCTTTTAGCTATCTGTAATTAAGGTGCTGGCGGCTAGATGGAGCTATTATGCTTCCCTATATAAAATATTTATTAGCGCTAGCTAAAGCTCTAGTTAATGCAGGAAAAGTTTCCATAGGTAGGGTAAGATATTTGCTAAGTATTATGTTTTATACATCTAGGTGTTCGAATCACCTCTTTTCCGTAGTCGTCTGCATATATAGCTTTAGCTTTAGCTTTAGCTTTATTTTGGGACGGAGGCTGTAGCGTATTTTATGGGGGTAGCTTTAGCTTGCGGATATTTCGTGCGTGCTTAGTGTGGCTTCGCACGAAGGGGGGGCGGCGAAAAATATGCTTAGAACAAAGAGCTTTATAAAAAAAATTTCTTTTTTTTTTATAGCCTGGCTGCGCTAGAGCTTGCGCCTTCTAGTCCGAAGGGGCGCAAGCTCGTGCTAAAGCTCCCCCTAAGGAGTACACTTTGTTAGTAGGGCGCTTCGCTCTATGAAGGCGCAAGTTTTGCGCGTTCATAGCGGCGCAAGCTCCTCCTTCGGCTGTCTATTTGAGCCTCTATAGCTCAACGGTAGAGCATAATACTGTTAATATTATGATAGATGTTCGATTCATCTTAGGGGCTTTTAATATGTGTATAAAACTAAAAGATTTATAATATATAATATATATGACAAATTTAATAAGAAGTAATTTTCAGGATCATCCCTTCCATTTAGTGTCACCGTCTCCTTGACCGCTGTATACAAGTATTGCTTTATTTGCAGTAACAGTGAACGGAGCATTATCAATGCACTTATTTAATAATAGCTATATAGTGTTTTACTTATCATTAATAACATTAGTAGCATCTATGTCTTTCTGATTTAGAGATATAATAGCAGAGGGTACATATTTAGGAAATCATACATTAGCAGTGCAAAAGGGGTTAAATCTAGGAGTAATACTATTTATAGTATCTGAAGGTTTATTTTTTGTAGCTATCTTTTGAGCATTCTTTCATAGTGCATTAACACCTACTGTAGAATTAGGAGCTCAATGACCACCTATGGGTATAGAACCAGTAAACCCATTTGAATTACCATTACTTAACACAGTAATTTTATTATCTAGTGGAGCAACTATTACTTATGCACACCACTCATTAATAAAAGGAGAAAGAAGAGGAGCTTTATACGGTTCTATCTTTACAGTTCTATTAGCTTTAATATTCACTTTTTTCCAAGGGGTAGAATATAGCGTTTCTTCCTTTACTATTAGTGACGGTGTATTTGGAACATGTTTCTTCTTCGGTACAGGTTTCCACGGATTACATGTTATTATAGGTACAATATTCTTATCTGTGGCTTTATGAAGAATATATTCATACCATTTAACAGATCATCACCATCTTGGTTATGAAGCTGGAATATTATACTGACATTTCGTGGATGTAGTTTGACTTTTCTTATATGTATCTATGTATTATTGAGGTTCTTAATTTATTAAGGCTTTTGCTTTTAGCTTTTACCTGGTGGTAATTAAGGCGCTACTTTAGCTAGCGCATAACAAGAGCGTAGCTATGAAGGCGAAGACACGCTTGCTAGCAAGCTAGAAAAAAAGCATTTTTTTTTTGGCTGATTTTTCGGCGAAGCCGAAAAATATGCTTACTTCGTAGCCCACCTACACTTTTTACCATTAGAGTAATAAGGAAGCTAAAAGCTAAAAGCAAACTAAAGCTCTGTATTTTTTTTTTATAAAGCTCTATATTTTTTTTAAATAGTTCTGTATTTTTCTTATAGCTGCTAGTTCCTGCGTAATAGTCATAGGTATTATTGTTCTATTTGGCATGCTAAAACCTTATATATAAATGCTAATAAGATTAAGTCTTAATTCAGACGGTAATCTATTTTATATAGAAAAAAGATAAAATAATCTTGCTTATTACTAGTATGCAGGAATCGGGACGCAAGCCCAATAAAGGCTTTGCAGACTTGCTTTTAGTTAGTTGTAATTAAGGGCTATTAACTAAATATAGCCAAATACTTATCCCTTTATCTGGCACAGAGCTAGTTTTAGTTTGTTAGCTAAAGCTCGCAGACTCTTCGGGGGAAGATATGGAGTAAGAAGAATATGGACAAAGGAGTTATGTATAGGGGGTGCGCAAGCTAAAGCTCGACATTTTTATAACTTTAGCTTGCGGATTTTTCGTGCTTAGTGTTCCGGGCTATAAAAAAAATTTATTTTTTTTTTAGCTCTTCGTTTTAAGGCGCCGAAAAATATGCATCCGCGCCATTTAAAGATAGCTAGTAAAAAAAAATGTATTTTTTTTTTCGTGCTTATTACGAGCTTGCGCCTCCTATTCCTATTAGAAGAATAGGAATTACAGCGCTAGCTTGAAAAATCGCAAGGCTACCGTAGTATTATCCGTAGCACTATGCATCCCTCGTCCATTGTAGCAAGCAAGCTAAAATTATGTTACAGGTTAAAAGACAAGATATAATTTTATTGCTATCCTAAATATTAGGTTAATATAAATATAAAAAAAAAATACAATGTATTATCAACTTCTAGCTATTCCTGAAATTTTCTCGAATGGATATTTAACCGGATCTTTAGATATAATAAGTATAACAGCTTTATTATGCGGTATTTTAATAATAATTAATAAAAACCCTATTGTATCAGTAATATTTCTAATAGGTTTATTTGCAAATATATCAGTATATTTAATATTAATAGGTCTTACATTTATAGGTTTATCTTATTTAATTGTTTATATTGGGGCAGTTTCAATATTATTTCTATTTATATTAATGTTAATAAATATAAGAACAAGCGAATTACAAAGTAATAATAGAAATAGTGTATCTTTAGGTTTATTTATTACAATTCTTGCAAATTTTACTATATTCCAAGTACTTCCTTATTATATGGCAATATTAAATAATTACAGTAGTAAATTAAATACTATACTATACTATTTACCTTGAAATAAGTTTAGTGATATATTAAAATATATTAATAGAAACTTAGATATAACGAATGCCAATATTATGTTTGTATCAAGTAATAGTTGAGATAATAATATGGCTGAAACTGGACATACAGCAACGATAGGACATATATTATACACAAGTCACAATATGTGAATATTTATGGCAAGTTTTATATTACTATTAGCTATGGTAGGTGCAATAATAATTACTATAAAAGGTAAAGATTAATACTCATTAATGGAGGGGTATATCTTATATACTTGTTTCTTTAAAGGCGCTAGCTTGTAGCATTACTATTCTACTAACGAAGTGTTACACTGCTGCATATTTTTTTAGGCGCAAGCTTAAGCTTGCGCCTAAAATCAGCTGCATAGATAGCCTTCCTAATTAGGAGTAGGGCTGCGCTAGAGCTTGCGCCTTTAGCTTGCTGAAGGCGCAAGCTATAGGGTGGTTAGGCTACAGTAATGCTATGAGCTATTAAGGCTGCGCTAGTTAAAGGTTTTATAAAAAAAATACAGAGCTTCTGCCTTTCTGCAAAAGCAGTAAACCTGTAAGAAAAATTAGTTCAATGGTAGAGCGATTGTTTTACACACAATAAGTTGAAGGTTCAAATCCTTCATTTTTCAGAATTAAGGGGGGGCAAGCTATGAGTACTCATAGCCTTAAAAAAATATGCTCTATATAAGATTCCTTAACTTAAACGGTAGAGTGCATTTTTGATAAGAATGATATCAGCGTTCGATTCGCTGAGGAATTAAAGAGAATTGGCCGAGTGGTTTAAGGCGGTAAGCTTGAGTCTTATTAGGTTATATTCTAGCCACATCCGTTCAAATCGGATATTCTCTGAAGAGTGTAGTTTAATTGGCAAAATAGGAAGCTTCAACCTTCAAATTCTTGGTTCAAGTCCAAGTACTCTTGTTTTTTTTTACGGATTAGGGCCGGCTTGGGTAGGCACTTCGTTTGGGACGAAGACTAGTTATGTTCGAATCATAATAATCCGATTAATTTTAGAAGTATTAGAGATAAAAAGATAGATAAATGAATATTTCTGCTACAAACACATTCCTGCACTAGCTAGTGCTAGCTAGTGCTAGGTGTATTTTTCGGCTTCGCCTAAAAATCTGCCGATAAGGAATTACAGAAATAAGCGATATTTTTTTTTTAATAAAAAAGAATAAAAGCGAGCTAAAAGCTATATATGTAGCTTTTAGCCTTGCTTAATTGCATGCATTAGAGCTAGAGCTAGCAATTAACAAATTAAAAGCAGCTCTGGATATATAAATTATAAATGTAATTTAGAAATTTGTTATTCCTGATTAGGAATCAGCAAGCTCTTCTAAATTATATAAGTATGGAAAGAAATTATTGTAGAATTTAAGCTATATATTAAAGAGATTTATTTATATAAATAGGTTTGCTAGCTGATTGTGTATATACGCAGGCCAATGCTTCTAATTTCATAGCAAGCTTGCTTGCTATGAAATAGGCAACCAGTAATATAAGCAAGTGTGTGCTATTTATAGCGCTAGCCTACAAACCTATAATTATATTAACTCTAAGAGAAATTTAATAATAAACGAAGTGAATTGAAATATCTTAGTAACTTTAGGAAAAGAAATCAAAAGAGATTCTATGATTAGCGTGAGCTAAAATAGACTAGCCTAAAAAGTCAAATGGTGGATAAACTGTTTAAATTAAATGGGGAACCTTCCTCAAAGGCTAAATATAATATATAAGCGATAGTGGAAAGTACCGTGAGGGAACCAAAACAAAAACAGTGATTTTATAAGCAGTTCGGGAAAATAAAAAAAGTTAGAACGTACCTTTTGCATAATGGGTCACCAAGTTAACATTAGATGCGAGTAGGAGGGAGCTTTATAAAAAAAAATATATTTTTTTTATAGCCCCGTGCATACGTAGTTAAACCGAGCGTTAAAATAACGGTAAGTATCTAAAGTTAGACCCGAAGCCTGGTGATTTTACCATAATCAGGATTATAAAAGTCCGAACGGAATATTGTAGCATAAATATCCGAAGAATTATGGTAGGTGTAGTGAAAGACAATACTGACCAGGATAGCTGGTTTTCTGCGAAACCTATAACAGTAGGCAATTTAAGTATAATATCTTAGCAGGTACAGAATTTAATCTCAGACAAGACATAAGGCTTAGCTTGCTAGCAAGTAAAGCTCATGTTTTATTTTGTACAAATTGGGGGATCATGAAGATTTTATCAGTGAGTATGTAGACTCGGAATGGCAAAGATATATCTTAAATCATCAGACATAGAATGATAAGGTTGTATGTCAAAAGGGAAACAGCCCAGAACAAGAGTTAAGGTTCCTAAATTATTAGTTGAGTGAAATTAAGAAGGTTTTTATTAAAGTCGACAAGGAGATAGGCTTAGAAGCAGCCATAATTTTATGACCTCGTAACAGAGCGCTTGTTAAGTTTTAAAAGCATCGAAAATTTATCGGATCTAAACAATATACCGAAACCTTGTCCATATTATTTTATAATTAAAGCTTAATTATAATTAAATGGGGTAGCAGAACGTTGAGCTAAATTAAGATTTTTATTTTTTAAATGAAATTATAATAATTTAACTCAAGTGATAATGGTGACATGAGTAACTAAAAGAAAAAATAAAATTTTTCCGCCTAAAGCTTATGGATGTAATTAAGTAACGGCCTCTAAGTTTATATTATCTAAAGATTTAAACGATGAGATAATCTTTTGTACTAAGGACGACATTTTAAGTGAAAAATGTACTGGAAAAATAGTACTAAATTAATGGCTATAGCTAATTAGGGCTATATAAAAAAAATATATTTTTTTTTATAGCTCGCTATAGCTATAAATGAAAAGTAACCGTACCTAGAATCTGAAACAAGTAAGCTAGTAGAGAATACGAAGGCGTAAATGAGCTAACAATCATAAAGGAACTCGGCAAATTGACTACCGTAACTTCGGGATAAGGAGAGCTCATTATTCTTGATTAATATCAGGTAAAGAGGAAGAAGCATGAAATAGTGTTGTACGACTGTTTAATTAAAACACAGCACTTTGCTGAAAGATTAAAAATCTAAGTATAGAGTGTGATGTCTGCCCGGTGCCGGCTGGTTAACAGATATAATTAAATATACTAATATTTGATGTAGACGGAAACCCCGGTTAAAGGCGGCCTTAACGTGAGGGTCCTAAGGTAGCGAAATGCCTTGGCCGTTAAATGCGGTCTTGCATGAATGATGTAACGATACAACAGCTGTCTCTATGATTGACTCAGTGAAATTGGAATAGCTGTGCAGATACAGTTTACCTCTAGTTAGACGAGAAGACCCTATGCAGCTTTACTGTCACTAATTATAGAGTATGATAAACAATTTTCAGATTATAAGGTAATTGACGGCTAGCTTGTTCAGCAAGCTAGCTCTATGACAATGAGAATCCTTTATTTTTTTTTCATATGAATGAATTGGTTTAGGATTATGAGTAGGTAGCTGCTTCTGCTACTTGGCGCAAGCATTGCTTGCGTCAGGTGTCTGAAGTATGCATTCCAGCTCATGCATAGTAAATCAACCTAATTCAGCTTATTTTCCTTTCTGCCATAAGCGCATAATGATAGATTTAACTTAAATTTTGATTTATGCCGAGCCCCTCCGGGGCTACTGCAGAAATAGATAAGTACCCTTGGCTAAGGAACTATCGCTAGGGGACAGTTTATGTGGGGCACAGACCCTGTAAAGAGTAAACAGGAGTGTCTAATAATTTATAATTATTTTGTTTGCGATTTAAGATAGTGAAACTATTTTTAATCATATAAAATTATTTATATGTACATTCGTTGTATATATATTTAAAAAAAGGTAGGATTTTCACTATATAGAAATTAGAGATAATAAAAATATTAAGAATATACGTTTCAGGCAGGGGAGGGGGAAGCTCCTCCTACTGAAAGGTAGCACTAATATTTTTTAGCTATTAAGACAGGCTATCAAGCTAGGCTCTAATAGTTATGTATTAATTATCTAAAAAGCTCAACGGCTAAATCTTGCCTTACTGTTTGATTATCAACAAATCTTACAGTTGCGTAAGCAGGGCATAGGATCACAAGATGCAACAAGGAAAGATCTTGGATTATTGGAAAAGCTACGCTAGGGATGTTTGTCCTTTAATATTTTATTACACAGCGGCTTTAGTTAGCAATATTTTAGACGCAAACCTAAGCATACTTCGTATGCAAGAACTTGCTATAATATAGCAGGCTAGCTAAAGCTCGATAGGTAGGGACTTCGTTCGAGCTTGTTAACGAAGTCCCTCTATGGCTGAGAAATAAGGATAATTAATAATATATTGGGTTAATTTCAAAAATTACTAGCTTGCATATAAAATAAGCTAGCTAGTAAATTTGAAGCGAAATTTATCTTAGCATAAATTATAAGATAAAGACGTTCAACGACTATAAGGTGAGTTATATGCACAGCTTGCTAATCCCTAATTATTAGGGATTAGCTAGCTAAACAATAATCCTTTTTCACACCCAACATTATTATTATATATATATATATAAAAAAAGTAAAAAAAAAAAGAATAAATATTTAGAAAAATGAATAAAAGTGGTAACGTAGACGAGAGCTTTAGCTTTAGCTTGCGCGATTCCCGGAGGGAATACACCCCCTCTAAGATGAAAATTTATAACAATAACTTAAAACGGAGCGGAGCGCCTAAAACAATACTTTTAAAGAAAAAAATAGGTGATATAGGAATAACCAAATATTTACCTTCATTTTCTAAAGAATGAAAGAATACTATATATTCTTATAATAAAAATACATTAAAGAATATACCAGTTAATGATTTAAATATAAACAAAATAATAAAAGGTTATTTTAATTTATATTTTAAAGATCATAAATATACAGGATCTAAATTTATATTATTAAAAAGAAGACGTAATTTATTAAGAAGAATACATGTAAGTAATGCGGAAATTAAACATACTAATAATAAAGCAATAATTACGCTATATACTTTAAATAGAGAAAAAAATGTATTAAAAAAAAAATATTTAAAAATAAATAAAAAAATAAGTAAAAAATTAATAGCCAAACGTTATTTTTTATTATATAAAAAAAATATAAAAAAAATTTATAAAATCTTAGGTGAATATAAAGATCAATATATATTTATTAGTGATATAATAAGAAAAACGAAATTTATAAAGTATAAACTAGAATATTTAAATAAATTTATAAAATTAAAAGATCTTTATTTAAAAAAAGTTTGAGGTGTTATTCTTAACCAATATGCTAGAAAATATCTAAAATACTTAAGAAAATATGATTTATTATATTCTCTTAACCAATATAAATTCAACAGATTGGTGTTTTTACCTATATTAAGTAATATATTAAATAAAATTATAGGAAAAAAAATAGAATATAATATAATTAATTTAAAATCTGTTGCATATCATACAGATCTTTTTACTAATGCATTAGCATTAAAATTAAGAAAAAGAAGAATAAATTATATAAATTCTATGTTTAGTATTTTAAATAGAGCATATTTACCTAATATTAACACGATTAAAGAAAGATCTAGAATAAAAGGTGATAAAAAAATGGATCTATTTCAAGGTAAATTTAAAGATTTAAAAATAATTTCTAATATGAATGCTTCGAATATTCCTGCATCGCAGGAATTAGAAGCGCCCTCTTTATCTAAACTGTTAGATGGTGCATATCCTTCAGATATAAATATAGGTGGTACGGTATTTTCGGAGAAGGAGCTTCGCGCCGCGCAAGCTCTCGGAGAAGGAGCTTCGCGCCGCGCAAGCTATTCATTCACGCAAGCGAACGAAAATATTCATAATACCATTTATAATTCTATTGGATATAAAAATATGGGAGGTATAAGATTAGAAGTTAAAGGTAGATTAACTAAACGTTATAGAGCGGATAGATCTGTCTATTCATTAAAATGAAAAGGAGGATTAAAAAATGTAGATTCTTCTTTTAGAGGTTTAAGTTCAGTTTTATTTAGAGGTAATTCTAAATCAAATGTAACTTATTCAATAGCTAAATCAAAACGTCGTATTGGAGCCTTTGCAGTAAAAGGTTGAATAGGCGGAAAATAAAGGCGCTATTTTCTTATCCATGCCTTAGTTAGTACGAGGGGTAGACTTAGTTAGCCCGCTCCCTAACTAAAGCTAGGAATTACAGAAAATCGCGCTAGCTTTATTCTAGGACATAACTGGAAAAATATATATATAATAATAATGAAGACATAGTCTGAACCGTTTTGAAAAAAATGGAAATATAAGTGCAGAGGAGGGCGCTAGCTCCGCCCGCCTCGCTATTAATAGGCGAGCTTGCGCCTTACAAAGGGAAGCCATTAAGGCTTATTTATTAACTAGCTAAAGCACTAAAGCAGGTTTACTGCTAAAGATAAATAAAGTTAAAGCTCTTATTTATGTGCTAGATATAGCCAGCAACCTTCCTTATAGTAAGGGCTAGCGCCGCACTTTTATGATAACACATAGAACAGGCTAATTTGCGCAAGAGTGTACAAAATGAGTGCGCGGTTTGGCACCTCGATGTCGGCTTAACTTATCCTCATGGATGCAGGAACTATGTAGGGTGCGACTGTTCGTCGATTAAAAAGTTACATGAGCTGGGTTAAATACGTCGTGAGACAGTATGGTTTCTATCTTCTAGGGGGAATTAGAATATAATAAGAACTAACTTTTGTACGAAAGGAACAAGAAGAATTTAATTTGTAAAAGGGTTAAATAATAGTTACTAACCTATGGTTTACCTGTTGTCTATGTGCCCAAATATTAAAATATATATGGAGGAAGCTCCTTAAGAGCTTCCCCCGCAAATTATATATATCTGTATAGCTAGCCTGCGGACTCCGGTTATGCCTGAGTTTGGTAAGCTAAAGCTATACATAGGGATGTTTCTTTCACTAAGATAAATATATAGCATAGGCACGGCAGGAAAGCTAAGTTGGTTAAAGATAAGTGCTGAAAGCATATAGGCACGAAGCTTATCTTAAGATATTTCTTAAATATACGTAAAATATTATTACGAAGGATGTAATATAGGCTTTATCCGTACGAATCAGGAGATTTTTAAGAATAAAGTACTAATTTTATAAATAACTATTTATACATATATCACATTTACAATGCATGCATATTTTTGCTACACAGATACATTCCTGCACTAGCTAGCATTAGCTAGTGCTAGGGAGTAAATAAGGAATTACAGAAATTAGCTAACCATAGTAGCATATATATGCTATAAAATAAAGCTAGGGGAAGCTAAAGCTCGCTCTTCATGCTTTTAGCTAGAAATAGAGCTAGCTAAAACCTTAAGACGAGGAGCTTGGCTATGAAGACGCAAGAGGAGCTTCGCGCCCGCCTGCCTTCATAGGGGGGGGAGCTATAGCTTGCGCCTTCATAGCGGGGCGGCGAAGCTGCTCCCCCTTAAAGTTTAGTAAATTGCAGCTAGAGCCTGATTAGCATAAAAGTAATGCAATTGTTTTGTAATCAATTGAAGTAAGTGCGATACTTGCATTGGGCTGACAAATAGCTTTAGCTTGCTAAGGTTAGGGCTATAAAAAAAAATATATTTTTTTTATAAAGCTCGCTATAGACGAATAGACGAAGTCGAAAAAAAAAAATACATTTTTTATAGCTTGCGCGATTTCCGATTCCCGGAGGGAATAGGGAGAGCTGGCTATGAAATACTCCAGCACTAGCTAAGCAAGCTCGGATTAGTAGTCAAGTGGTAAGACATAGCTCTTTCAATGCTACCATCGTAGGTTCGAATCCTATCTAGTCTAAAGCGGATTGGTGTAATAGTAACACATTTGGCTCATGCCCAGAGGTTAGAGGTGCAAGTCCTTTGTCCGCGTAGGGCTATAACTTAATAGGTAAAGTGTACTGCTCATAACAGTACTGCGGCATTCCCGTTCCGGTAGACAGTTATAGCACCAAATAAAGAAAGATCAAAGCGCAAGCTATGTAGACAAGTTTGCTAACAAAGTGTACTCGGAGTATACTAGTCATAACAGTGTAAATTTAGACCAGTAAGAGATAAATGGCTTTATAAAAGTTATGCCTAATATATTAGCAAGGCGAGCCGCGCAAGCTCTTCGTGAGGTGAAGCTGCTCCTTGTGCTATAAAATAAAGCTAGCTGGCCTTTTTGTCACAAAGAGGACTCTGCCTCATTTATTTATACACAAGCTATAAAAAGAAAATATTTAAGGATTAAAACTTCATTGAAGTTTATTGTGGTTCAAGTCCACGATTTTCTCATGAAAAGATGATTATTAGCTAAAAAGGGAATGATTAGCCTTTCAACCCTAGGAACGAAAGGTGCGAACTGTTTATCGCAAAATTGAAACATATTTAATCCAGATATCCGAACACCGACTAACTTATTAATTAAGGGTCAAAGAGTAGATATAAATTCACGCTGTTATTTATCATCAGTAGCACAAGCTAAAGCTTTATATGAATATAACTTTATTGAATGATTTAGAGGGTTTACGGATGCTGAGGGTTGTTTCTTGATAGTAAAGCAAGGTAAGAGTTTCGCCTTTAGATTTATAATAAAAATACATATGGATGATATAGACTTATTATATTTTATTAAAAATTCTTTAGGTGGTATAGGGAATGTAGGGACTGAAGAGAACTTAGCTCACTTTAAAGTGACATCTCTTTCAGAGATTAAAACCATAATAGAAATCTTTACTACCCATCCCTTAAATTCAAGCAAACATTTAGATTTCTCAGGATTTAGAGCAGCGTATAGACTCTACACTGCTAATCAAGGAAATCAGGGTGAAGTACTTCGAGAAATAAGTAGTATTAAAGAGAGTATGAATAGTAGAAGAACTGATTACAAGGAACCATTAGCACATAGACTAGCAGGGAACCAACATAAAATACATATTACTGATAATTGATTAGTAGGGTTTATAGAGGGAGATGGAAGTTTTTCTATAACTAAGAAAGATTTTATCTTAACTTTTTCTATCAGCCAGAAAGGTAATTTAGAGTTAATGAAGGCTATTCAAGACTATTTACTTAATATTGCGGAGGTAGCTCAAGCTAAAACTCGCTCTGGTTTAGGTGCGAACGAAGTTCCCTCGTCAAATACCCTGCCCGCAGAGTACACTTTATCAGCGAGCTCGAAAAATGGAGCTCAGGCCAGAAGTGTTATTTACATTACTAAATCGAAAAACAATTATACGAACTTATGTGATGCTACAAAGTACAACTATGTTTTGATTGTAAAATCGAAAGAATATGTAAATAATGTTCTTATTCCTTATTTAAACTCTCTAACTTTCCATTCCAAGAAAGAATTAGATTATTCTGATTGAAAATCTATAGGTCAACTTAAAAATTTAGGGTTACATTATTTAGCTGAGGGTAAAAAATTAATAGAATTAATCCTAAGTCAAATGAATAATAATAGATTATCTAGTTCAGGGAATAAGGTAATAGATAGGGATTACATGGCTGGCGAGGTAAGTAGATTATTAAATGGACCTTCTAACTATGAAATGATAAAAGGTAGAATTTTTATTAAGTCACTAAATAAATTTTACACCGGTAGATTGAAAATACAAGTGGAACTTCAAGATCAGGAGGGTTCAGTTTTTAAAACCTTTGAATCAATGAATAAATGTGCTGATTTTCTAGGAATCAGCACACACACAGTATCCAAAAGGATGAAAACAAGTTTACCTGTAATATTTAATAAGAAGGAGTATAATGTAGTAAAATCATCTGGGCGCAAGCTCGTGATTTAGTGCAAAGCGTGTAGTACGCTTTGCAATAAACTTTTTTATATAAAGAGCTATCTTAGCTATTTATGTATAATACTAAAAGGGGCTATAGCTTAATTGGTAAAGCATACTGCTCATAACAGTACTTACTAAGTGTTCGAGTCACTTTAGCCCTAACCTTTGAGCTGGGATCTGTCAAATTATAGTTAATAATGGTATAACTAGCAGGGGACATAATTTATTTGGTAGAATGCTGACCTTGCATGTTAGAAGGCTCGGTTCGAATCCGAGTGTCTCCATGATAGGTTTCCGACTGTGAAATACGTATTCCCAGAGGAAATTGCTCAAGCTCGGTGAATGAGCTAAACTCCTTGGTGGTAAACAGTACTAGGCGAGGTAATAAAAATACGCAGGTAAGCAATTATAAGTTAATGGTAAACTATTCGTTTACCAAACGAATTTTGTCAGTTCGACTCTGACTAATTGTATCATAGAAAGGGAATATGATTTAAAGGTAAAATAGTAGCCTTCCATGTTACTTATTCGGGTTCGAGTCTCCGATATTCTCATTAAATTAAAAGCTTATAGCTTTTAGCTTATTAATCCCCTATAGGGTGGAGGAGCTTCGCGCCCCCCTCATAATGATATGAGGTAAAGCTATAAGCAAGCATTATAACTACACTAAAATAAAATAAAAATAAAAATAAAAATTAAATCCAAGTGGTGGAATTGGTAGACACGACAAACTTAAGCTTTGTTGCTTTAGGGCATGAAGGTTCAAATCCTTCCTTAGATACAGAAAAATTGTTTCTTTATAAATATCAAAGAAAGTGGAAAATATAATGTTAAGTAAAAAAGATACAAGGTTAAGTCCTGAATGAGTAACAGGATTCACAGACGCTGAGGGTTGTTTTACTATAAGCGTTTACAGATGTAACTTAGAGGATACTAGGCTAGCTCGAGCTAGACAAACCTGAAGAGTTGTTCCGTGTTTCGACATAGAATTACCTATCAGGGATTTGGAGCTACTTTATTTAATAAGATCCTTTTTCAATGAGTCAGGCACGATATCTGTCCGAAAAAGTAGGAAAAGTGCTATATACCAAATTCGAGACTTAAACTCTCTAATGAATGAGGTAATTCCTCATTTTAATAGATACCCTTTAATAACTCAAAAGCAAAAAGATTATAAGGTATTTTCTATGGTATTAGTGCCACTGCTAAATAACCGGGGATTTAGCGATCGTGGGATAATGAAAATAGTAAAATTAAAGTCTTTATTAAATTGGAGTGCTATGACTTCGTCCCCACGATCAGAAAGATTAGAAGAGTTGGAGTTGTCTAGCTTGCGCACAAATCATAGACTAGATAATCTAGGTGAGGCTTCGCTGCTAAGGGTAGATTACGACTTGCATGATATAACTTGTGACTGACTGTCAGGGTTTATAAGTGGCGATGGCTGTTTTTTTGTAAATATATACAAAGTTAAAGATTGTAGTACGGGTTACGCTGTGAAATTAAGCATTAGTATCACTCAGCATTTAAAAGATAAAGTTTTGATGGAGAATATAGCAAAAATCTTACTGTGTGGTAGTGTGTATAAACATTCAAAAAACACAGTAGTGCTGAAAATATCTACTTTTAAGCACCTGATAGATATTATTATACCTTTATTAGAGCAATATCCTATAAGAGGTGCAAAGTCCAGAGATTTTAAAGACTTTTGTTTAATTGCTTCAAAAGTTCAAACTAAAACACATTTAAGGATAGAGGGATTAGAAGAAATTAGGAAAATAAAATCAGGAATGAATAGTCGTAGAAATTAGGACGTGCTTTATAGCATAGCCCTCGTGTGGGCTAAAAAAAAATAAAATCGAGTGGAAATCAACCAGTCTGTCTAAGGGTGCAGACTAAAAAAAAAATTAACCCGAGCTATCCTGTTTATAGGCACGAGCTATAGGGAAAAATTCGAAAGCTCTGTAAAATAGTAAAAATAACAATACAAGTAGTGTTAGCGATTGTATTGTAAAGTGGAGGCGCGAACGAAGTTCCCTCGTCGAATATATTGAATTAAGCAAGCTTGCTTATTCTAGTTTTACCTTGCAGGATGGAATATGTAAAAAAAAAAATACATAAGCTCATGAAGCTCAATTGGTGGAGCAGAACGTTGAAGTTGTTTTGGTTGTAAGTTCGAGTCTTACCTTGGGCACGTGGGTACTATAGCGCCCACCACAATATAATTCACAGTTTAAAGAGTGAATTATATTGTAATAAGCTATATAAAGAATTCAGTGAAGAACTATTTCATATATAATACAGGGCTGCGCAAGCTAAAGCTCGGTATAATACATGTTATTAAGGTGCAAGTCCTTAGATTTCTTATGAAAAAATACTACATTATATTATTCGACCAGGCGACAGTTTTTCCCTATTTAACGCAAGGAATAAAAAAGGGAGTCTTTTTGTCCAATTTAGCTTTAGCAACTTGCAGATATTACAGCTCTATAGGCAAAAAGGATACAAATTATGAGAAAGAGATCAGTATTATTTACGTTAATTTTATAAAGGCTCTCTTACACAATGAACTAAACTTGAGTAGGGATAGGCTAAAAACCTACAGGGAAATTTTAAAGTTCTTAGAGGGTTTTAGTAAAAAAATAACCTTTTCTAAAAGTTATGTATCGAAATTAAAAATTAAAGGAGGTAAATTCGAAAAAGTATCTAACAGCCCACTAAGTTTAGATTTTATTCGTTACGTTAAGAAAACATTTCCTGAATTTAATGAATCAGAATTTTTAATTAGTGTAACTAGAGCTGGCGCGAAAAAAAATACAAATTTTTTTACTCGTAAGGCTTACGCAACTAAACCTTCTATTTTACATATGAAGAAGGATTACACTTTGTGCGAAACCGCGCCCGTCGCAACAATGCCTAAGTTTTATAAATTATGGTTAGGTGTTCTGGGAGTAGTGCGTAGCTTATATAATAAGATAGTACTGAAAGGTAGGGCGCTTCGCTCTGAAAAACTAAAACTGAGAGGTTTATTAGATTATGCTCTTGTATACTTATGGATTTTTATCCCCTATTTTGTACTTATCTTAATGAGTGTGCAAGCCAATGACTTTGATGTCTTAGACCCTATTATGGGGGATGATGTGGCTAAATCAAGCTACAAAGAGGGGACTATATTCGAACCTTCAGAGGATCTCACTTTAAAAGAATTAAAGGGAATAAGGTCGTATGTCGATAATTATGATTGAAGATCAGAGCGTCCTAATCATGTGGATACAGCTAAGGTGGAAGAGTATTCAGCCCTTGAATCTATAAGTACATTTTCTTGTACTACAGACACTGTGCAATCTAAAGCTAGACCTAAGAATAATTTCCACTTTTTATTTAGAATGTTAGATTTCAATAATCTAAATTATAGCCCTTCTTTATTTCAAAGATACACATTCCCAGATGTTGCTTCAATAAAGTACAAATTCACCTATAGTCTAGGTAATTTTTGACCTTGCGGATCTAGTATAAACACTATATCTCTTGATACTATACCCACTACAGTGAATGATTTTTTCAAAACATATGCATGGAATAGATCTAGTGTTAATTTAGTCAATATTCCTAAGGGTGAGTCATATCCGTCTAGCGAAGGGTTAGAGCAAACTAAGTCAACTGTCTCTCGTTTTAGCGATAAAGTTGCTTCGCCTATAATCACGATTGTGCCTAATAGTCCGGTAATCTCCCCTAATTCTTCCCCTCCGCTCAGTGCCTACTTTGAATATAACCCAAAAAATCTAAGACCCTTAGATACTAGCTCTAGGACTTTAGACACTTCTATTAGTGCTGCGCAGGCTAAAACTACTCCTATTACTAATCCTAAGGACACAGAAACCCCTAACCTGACACCAATTGACTCTATTATTACTTCTTATCTAGATCAAACTAATAAATCACCAGAGCGTTTAAATACAGATGCTGTCACTGAGCAAGCTAAAGCTAAAGCTACGGCAAAAGTAGCTTTTGCCCCTGAGGAGAAATTTGTGCACGAGGGCACTAGCTCCCCCCGGGATAAATGAGCAAGCTTGCTACCCGAGTCCTTGAACCGTTCTCCTTCAGGTCGTCTTTGGGACAGCTCGGCAGAAAATTGAATGCAACCTGAAAAAAATTTCTCTATGGATTTAAGTAGAGATATAACTATACTTCAAGATATTATAGTTAGACAATCAAATTTAGAGCTTTACCAACAAAACGTTAATCATATGAAAGGACGGCTAGCAGATGTATTATTCAAGTTGGAAGTGGAGAAAGAATTATTAAAGTCCAAGGTAGAACATACGGAATTAGAAGGTAGGTCTAAGAAGCAAAGCGGTCCACTATCAGATTTTACCCATGCTGAAGTACTTGAAGCTCTGAAGGAAGGAGATATGAGAATTAATGAATTAAAAGAAAATATTTCAATATTAGAAAAAACTAGTGGATTATATGGTGATTTAATAGAAGAACACCGTATAGATATATCCAACCACAAAGCTCATCTAAAAAGATTGCAAGATATATCCGTAAAGTATAATCTTAATAATGGTAGTAAAGTTAGCAAATAGTTACTATTAGCCTTTTAACAGTAAGCACTAGCTTATTTTTCGGAGAGAAAATATGCGTACTACTAGCAAATTATTAGAGCAAGCTGGGACTGTATAGTCTTTAGTTTACGCTCTACAGGGACTTTAGTATAATGGTGAATGCATATGACTTTTAATCATTAAAATGTAGGTTCGAATCCTGCAAGTCCTACATACAGAGTAATAAGGTGTAAGCAAGACTAGTGTGCAGACCACCTACTAATTTCGTATTCCGAGGAAGGCGTAAGCTCGACAAAATAGTATATATAATTGACTCTTTTTCTAATAAGTTATAAGTAGATAAAAAACATGAAAAAAAACTTAAAAACAAAAAATAATGTAGGGGCTTCTAACGAAGAGCTTGCCCCCTCATATTTTAGTAGTTACATCCTCTCTTCGTATGGAGCTATAGTAAGCTTTATACAAAATATAAAGCAAGTAAATCCTACATCACTGTGAATAGTTTTCACTCTATCGACAGTCTATATATTGATAATTCTATTATTTGTTGTACCGACTTTTTATGAGACTATGCTTCAACATAGTGACTTTAGCTTTAGCTTGTGTAGTAGCAGTGTAGAAGAGGGAGGAGGCAAACTCAGTTATACACTGAGTTTAGAACCCTTAGTCAGAGATAAATCTATCTCAAAATTAGTATTCAATACTACTGGCTTTAGCATATTTTTTCCTCCGGAGAAAATCAGCAGCACAGATTACGATAGCTTACCATTAAGTTTGCTAGTTATTATAGCCAAAAAGTTTATAGGTATATTTTTTAAAGAAAGCTTGCTAACGAAGAACTTGCTAAGGAAGAGCTTTAGCTTGCGCAACCTTCATAGCTTAAGTATGCTTAAGTCTAAGGAGGAGCTTGTGCGATTTTCTCCGAGAGCTTGCGCCCCTATAGCGCTAGAGTTGAGAAATACTTATTATATAAATAAAGCACATGCTTTATTTAATAATACGCAAGACCCCTCAGGTGACAGGCTCGAGGGTAAAGCCATGTTATTTTTCATAAGTTGCTTTAAGTACGCTCTTGAAGCACTAGAGCACCAGGGTGCTCAAACCAAGGAAAAGTAAAAGGAAAAAAAATGAAATCAGCGTATGTGTGTTTATCCTTCTATAGCTAGCTTTATATTCATAGCAAGTTTAAGAAGTGTTACAGCATTCACCTGGTAGAATTTAGGATGTTCAAGTCATCCCTTTTCTATAAGAAGATTTTTGCTTCTTTGTGCTTTTAACACAAAAAAAAAAATGAAATTTATAAAAATATGTAAACTTTTTTTCAATAAATTATTTTTACCAACTAACCTAAGTAAAATAATAGTTATATTTTCTGTGGGATTACTATCTAGATATTTGATAAACGAATATATGGGTGTGAATGTTTTTATGGAATATTTGAGTTTTATTTCTATAACTTTTTATTCTTTATTCGCAACTTTTGTTGTGTTTATAAATGAACTATTCTCTTTTTTTAATATAAATATTATACCTAATTTTTTAATAAATATATTAAACAGTACAGGAATTATACTAGAATTTCTAGTAGTTAAACCTTTTATTTTTATTTATTCAAATTTATGAGGGAAATATTATGGAGGCTCATTCATAAGAAACAACTCTAACACAGGAGTAGTCCCGGAGGGGCTTGACAAGCTTGCTAATGATGATTATTCTAGTAATAATTATCCTATTAACCATAATTATTCAAATAATCATGAAAGTGTAGCCCCTTACAGAGCATATAATACCTCCTCTTATTATAGTTCCGATCATAACTTTAGTGCTAATACATTAGTATCTAGATACCCCTCTCAAGTTCAAGTAGCTGATTACTCTAAAGTACAAACTACACAAATGAACCCCGATAATATCAGTTTGTATACTAGAATAGCCAATCAAAACCCTTACTCTAAATGATCGACTTCTGGGCCTTCAAACCCAGCAATAGGGTATGGGCAACAGGGAGCCCCATATATGGCCGAGAGCAGTTATAATGAGGAGGTTAGCTTAGAGAGCACTTTAGGTCAACACCCTGCCTTAAGGGGTTCAGATTCAGCCCCTAGGTTTTTTACATTTGATCGTATAATAGGTGAAAACGGGGTTGAAAGAGATTTTATAACACCTCCTTTAAACAGTGACTCTACACCTAACGCCTGCGTGCCTTCTGTCCCATCTTCTCCTGAATATTGTCCTAGTCCGGCATTTACTAATCAGACAAGAGGAGCTATATGTGATGGGCATACTAGTAAAAATTCAAAGTTAATAGAGGACTGAAATAAGCATATACAAAAAGGTAGAGAAAAAACAATAAGAGAATTAGGATTAAGAGATAAAAACAGAACCCTTAATTTTCATGAAATAGCTAACCCTCCTCTTAAATATAAAGAGATACCGGTTTTAAAAAGCCCAACTAGAGGTGAAGCGGCTATCTGTATGGAATATCATAACTCTAGTAATATAAAAAATATTTTTATAAAATACCGTGATGTAACTAAACGTAAATTCTTTTGGAACATTTGAGAAAAGAATAGGGATACTTATGGTTCTTATGCAGAATTTAAAAAGAGTTTTGATCCAGGTATGAATATATGAAAAGAAATATATAAACAAACAAAGGCAGATCTAAGTGCTGAAGTTAAAAATTTATTAAACGATGATATCCTAAAAAGTAAACATCAGAAACCTCAGATTAAACCTCGGGATATTAGAAGGTTACATAATTCTAGCACCCAGAGTCGTTTAAATCATGAAAGTGCCAGTAGGTATACCTCATATCAACTCCCGAACCGAACTAGAAAACATTAGTATTATTCGGAAGGGTACTTTACTTTGTGCGTTTATTTCACTTATCATAAGCTCAAGAGAAGTTGTCTCTTTTTATTATTATTAATTTTATAAACTATGAAAAAAAATATTTATACTAATATTTTAGCTAACTGTAGCTTAAAACTAAAAAGAAAGCAGTACGCTTCATATTTTTTTCTTATAAGAAAAAAATATGAAAAGTTATTCGCTTTTTTAAAAAGCTTTTTATCTTGAGGTACCATACAAAAGATTATGATTTTATTTATCGTAGGTTTGTTTATTAGATTATTAGTAAATAACTTTTTAAGCGAAGGTATATTAGATGAGTTGCTTATACTGTTATTAGGTGGATCTCTATTACCGTTAAACTCACTGTTAAACGATACCGATTTAAGTATGAAAATTATAAATGATAACATGTCTTTAATAAAACGGCCTAGGGATTATATAATCAACAATGATTATGAAATTAAGGAGAGGTGTAAACGTAAATTACAATGAATAATATTTAACCAATTTGACAGTAAGTATGGGTCTTATGGGGAATTCAAAGAAAAATGGAATAAGGATGCTCAATTGACAGACCAAATTAAAAATAAGTATGAGGAAAAAATACGTGAATATAAAATAGTTAAAAAAACTATTTTATGGTTTATTAATCCTAAATATCGTAGTTAGAGTTTGCTTCGTGCTTAACTGAGAATCTTTGCTTTATTTTACTAGGAGAGTGGTTTATTACCACCCTAGGTTTATCTTTCATTCTAGTAAACTAAGCATATGCCTTTAGCCCTCACGCAGGGGTATGCATTAGCAGTACACAAGAAGAATACAATTAGGCGGCGGCTATAAAAAAAAATATATTTTTGTTTATAAATCTCGCCGCCTAATTATTTGCTTCATTTTAGAAATATCACATTAACACAAGGAAATGCAGCAAAAAGCATACTTAATAAATTATAATACTTTTTATTTAGATCTATTTGAATTTAAAAATCATCATGATTTTTCACATTATATGTATGAATTTGTATATGTATATACAAAAGAAGCTTTTGATTATACAGCAAAACATGAAATCTGGCGTCTGTATATGCATAATTATACTATAAATACATCAGCTATTTATATTTACCCTTGCCTAGAAAAAAATGTAGATTTTAGTGCCATTTATATAAAATCTATAAAGGAGGATACAAGGTTTTTAATTATACAAATAGAATTTATGAATGGAACAGGGCAATTTAGTGGCTCTTTGTCTAATATTAAAAATTATAACGATGAAAATTAATTTAACTACACTACTATATTATTACCATAAATTTATTTACGGATTGATTTACTTATCCAATAAGTATTTTAGCACAAGTAATATATTTATGACTATTACTATACTTTCGTACTTACTATCCTCTACCTTATTTATTATTTCGTTATTTAATTCCTTAGATGTTATGTATACTAGCCTGGAAACAATACATTACTTAGAGGAACTAGATCTTCCCTTGGAATTAGTTGATTCTGAGAGTAGAATAGGTGGGGCGCAAGCTCGTTACCAAAATAATAATATAATTTTTAAATTCCTAGATCTATTTAATGCAAATAACGGGCCTGCTGCGCAAGCTAAAGCAGGCCCTTATTTACCTACCTTATCAGAGGAATTAAGAAATCCTTATTATATGCAAGCTATGCCTAAGTCGGCTGGATATACAATTGACGAGCCTATTTTATGTGAGGAGCTTCGCAGGGATAGGATGGATAATTTAAGCATTATCGAGTTCACTAACCCAGAGGGTCTTGGTAGTAACATAAATTACGACAGATATAGTTATAAACTAGCGGAGTTAAAGCAAATAGTGCTATCAGATCGTGTAATGAAGTATGAGATCTTAAATGAGTATAAATCACTAAGCGAGGAATTATCATTAATTGTAAATAACACATATAATAACTAATGATAGCTAAAGCTATCTATTGAATAAATCGAGCTTGAGCTTACTTCTCGTAAGCAGGCATGGGTTGCTTGCGTCTATTTTTATTTTGTAGTGTTAGCAAAGTGTACTTATAACACTGCTATCCCATAAGGAAAAATAGTATAAATAAATAATACATGCTATTAAAGCTATACAGCTAATAATAGTATATTTGGATGAAATTTCCAATTTTTCCACCTTTAGAGTATTTTTATTGACTCTTTTTTATAAAAATGAATAAAGCATGCGACACAATAATTTTAAGTTAATAGATAGATTAATATATAGTAATGGTGTAGCTAAAATTTCATTTACCTTAGATGAATTTCAATCCCCTGAAGATTTTAGCAATGAAATAACATTCTTCTTATTACACATAGCTAAAATATGATTTAACCCTAAGGAATTCCGTTATATTATACTTCATGTAGAATTATATAATAACAAAACTTTGGTGGAGACAACTTTTAATTATGGATTATCGAACGATATCGCTAAATTTAAACGAATATTTAAAGAATTAAAAGCTTACGCTTCCAGAGACAAGAATTTTATCATAAAAGTATGATTTAACGAAGAAGATCTTGGATAATTAGTTCTATTTTCTTTAATACGAAGTTTAGCAAGTTACTGACACTAACCTTTTCAAGGTTAAGGGAAAATAGTATAAATATTACAGCTCGAGCTCCGCCCTACTATAGGGTAGCGGTATCAGATTTAGGTGAAAATCCTAATTTTCCCGCTGGCATAGAATCTATCGTCAGTCAACTATAGGCAAATGGTACTAGGGCACCTTGGCTCTTTTTTATAAAAATTTGAAATGACAACAATGATGAATAAATTTAATCACGCGAGGAAATTATAATATTAGTATAAATAATTCCGACATTATGTTTTTACTAACAATAAATAATAATTCCAAAAATAAGGACTTAACTCACTTAGTTGCCAAAATGGCAGTGTTAAACAATCCTGTAGAAAATAATCTATTTAATATTGCTAAATATTCTAGCGATATTAACTTAGATACATTCTATATATTTTCTATCGTAGTAGATGACTCCTTTGAGTGTAAAATAACTGAAGTGGACCATCCCTGCAAGGTTAAGTATATTGAGGTGGGTATAAGCTTTTTTATAGAAAACTTTTTAGGCAGCGAAAATATTAATTTTTGACACTACAACAAAAATACTCTATATATTCTTAGAAATGGGAATTATTCAGATGTTAAGGAATTATTTGTACAAATTCAGGATACTAAAGTTCAAGTAGTGAGAGGTAGCAGTCAGAAAGCTCACTTAATATCTCCAATAGATTTCAGACTATCTAGCTATTTACTAATACTTTTTGGTATGAATTATAAAAAATTTAATTCTGAAAATGCCTTTAACATAATTCAAAAGGATAGATATTTACCTTCCTCTAAATAAGAGGAAGGGGCGAAAAATACATTTTTTCTCCTTACTATGAAATACGGGAGAGCTCGCCTCTTCATAGTTATAAATACTATATGGCTATATAGCAAGGCGGGCGGAGCTTGTGCCCTCCTCGTTATATAGCAAAGCAGGTGTGTCGGAATGGAAGACGAAGTCGTTTTAGGTGCGACGGGTATTATTACCATGAAGGTTCAAGTCCTTTCACCTGTAGTATTTTTTTTTTATTAATAAAAAAAAATTATAAAAAGCGAGCTTGCTAACAAAGTGTACTCCACTTCATTCGGAGGCCAGGGATTCCTGGCAAGCTCTTTATAAACAGAACGAATTTGGTGGTTCTTTGTAAGGTTGAAATTTAGAAAAGGTGAATAATGTAAAATGATATGATTTAAATCAGGATGGTTATATAATTAACAACAATAAGATTATTTGACCTTTATTAGAGAAAGGGGGTATATATGTTTATAAATTATCTGTAGAGGCTGGAGAAAAATTATATGTAGGGTCTTCTATAAATATTAAACAACGATTTAGACAGCACAGGTATAGATCTCTACAGATGAGCACAGAGTATAATAGTATACTATATAGATATGTATTAAAGCACGGGTGACAAAATTTTAATTTCGGTGTAGTTGAATACATCGACTTGGATAAAAGCGATTTCTGTGCAGCATCGAAAAGAAAAGTTCTATATGATATAGAACAGAGATACTTAGATCAGATAAACCCTAGCTTAAATATTAATAAATTTGCAGGCTCTATGAAAGGTTATAAACATAACCTTGAAACTAAGAATAACTATAGTAAAGTGCGAACAGGTAGGTGCTACAAGAGGGTTAAAGGTATAATAATAAGACCTGAAGTAAGTCAGGAGACAATTATAAAATTAAAATTACATAGTAAAAGTCTTAAGATAAAAATTTTAGGTAAGAATAGTGAAATGATAGAAAAATTTTACAGTATAAAAGATGTAGCCAAATTCGTAAATATTTCTCCCTCTAGTGTTAGTAAATACATAAAAAGTGGGAAAATATGAAATAATTTATATTATTTTAAGTTTGACAGTTATGATATTGCTGAAAATGCTTCGATCAACCTAAGTTTTCCTTTAGAGGGGTTAGAGACTAACAAAATTAAACTAGGGAATATTGAGGGGAGCTCCCCTAACTTTAACCGGAGAGCAGATATGTTTGAAGTATTAGCCGGAGATAAAATTATTTATAGATTTAAAAGTATAACAAAAGCATCTCAATATTTAAATATAAGTAGAAGAACCTTAACGATGTACTCTAAAAACAATAAGCTATGAAAGGATAAATTTGCCTTTAATATAATAAAGAGTACCCATAGGAGCACCCTTTCCTCTGAATAAGGCGGCCAGCTCCTTAGTATTCTTCTAGCGAAGCATAAGAAGCACCCTAATTAAGAGCTGGTACCTTAATAAGAGTGAATGACTCTTTTATAATATCTGTATAAAAAAAAAAATGAAAATAATTAAAATTAGAGTTAGCACCTTAATTTCAGGTCTGGCTTACCACTGTGATACATTAAATATTATTTATAATATAATAATAGTTATAATAGTTATATTTAATATTTATAGTATGATTTCAGGTAATGTTATATATTGTGATAATGGAAATATTTCAGAATTATCCTTTAACTCCGACAATAATTTATCTGATGCAGGGCAACCAAACGAGTTGCGTAGAGAATCTATACATTCATGTCCTGCCGGATTTAGTACTATACCTCATATAAGTTTACGGGAGAGAATGAGAAGAAAGATATCTTGATATTTATTTTCTAAAGATTTAATAAGATATGAGGATTTTAAAGAAAATTGATATCCTAGCAGAAGTGTATGGAAACAATTAAAAATAGAATTTAGAGATTTTTTAGATAATCCTCGTGAATATTCAACAAATACCCGGGAATGACTAATGATAAATAATTGTAAGTATTATAAAGATAATCCTGACGGAACTTTCTTTGTACAAGGTATGGGGTATTTAGAGGCTAAATATGTTCATTACCTAACAGCTAAGTATGGGTATGTAGTACATAACAATAGATTCGTGAAAGTAGATGTAGAAAATATAGGGAAAATAGTAAGAAAAGTGTATTTTGATAGATAATATTTAGTATTATTCCCTACTAAGTACGCTTGTGTAAGGATAACTTATTTCCAGTGAGCTCCTTTTTTTTTTCTGTAGCACTAGGACAAAAAATCTGAAAGCTAAGCTATGTATTTAATTTATACATGGTAAATCTTTACAGGTTAACCAGGTAAATCTATATAGGTTAACCTGGATACAACTAAGGGAAATCGTATAAATAATACGCCTGATTAAGATAAGCAGGAGATTTAGGTGAAAATCCTAGTTTCCCCCGCTGGCATAGAATCTATCGTCAGTCAACTAATAGGCAAACGGTACTGGAGCACCTTAGCTCTTTTTATTAAGCTGCTTGTTTAAGGATATGGTTCTCAGCGAGGTTAAAATTTAGTGCAGCTTTCTCTAAATTTGATAGGCGATTAGTAATTAAAGTCGCAATCCGATCAGTAGAACTTGTTTCCGGAAAGTTTGAAATGTAGGGTCAATCTAATGAATACATCCTCCTATTTATTATCCTATGAAAAACTCAATCTCTAGTTTTAAACCAGTTAAATTAGTTAATAATTTTTTTAAGCAAATTTTAAAAGCGAAGCACTAAAAGCTTACAAACAAAAAGCATAGAAAAGCCAAAACCTAAGTATACAAAACCTTCAGAATTATATGAAGAATCTGGGATTGAATATGGAAGAAATTTTGGGCTTTGAATATGCTTAAATTGTAATAAACGTTGAACAAGCGCATACACTTGAATATCTACTAAATTTTGCCTAGGTAATGTTAAAACAAAAAACGTTAAGAATAAAAGTGGACAAAATGAATTATGATTTTCTGGGGTCGAGCTAAAAAATACGGATTTTTTACTCGAAAAATGTAATGATTGTGATTCTAAAAATAAAGGTAGTAGAGTTAAGATAGTTAGATATAAAAAACTAATAAAGAATGAATCGTTAGAAATTATTTCTCCTCATAGACAAGATTTATGTGCAAAATGCCTTAAAGGTGATACTTGTAATTTCCGAACTGGATAAGGTTTTCATTATTCTATGCTATACGCACTACGTTCTATGGGCACATGAAGACTATGTGCCTACGTTTAATATCTCGTAGAGTAATGGGTAACTCATAGATTTTTGGTGTCTAACACTGGGTGTTCGAATCACCTCGAGATAAATAATAGTTCTATAGTTAAATTGTGTGCGAGGAGCTTTGCCCCCTAAAAAAAAAAAATACTTTTTTTTTTCTAACGAAGTATGCTTTGCACCCTAACAACAAGAGCCGCAGGGGCCTGCATAGCAAGCACTTTTTTAGGAGAAAATATGCGAAGCTCCTTATAAGACTGTCTACCGTAACGGGTTTCCGGTATATATGGTAAGTGTAAAGGTTGCCGCTCAATTATTAAGGTAGATATAGCTCAATCGGTAGAGTAGCTATTTGTGGCATAGTCTGTCCCGGTTCAAGTCCGGGTTTCTACCCTACTACTTTATGTAGTTTAGCCTAGGAAGGCGCAAGCTCTGTTCCTTTTTCGAATATATACATAGGACGACGTGAATAGTAATAATAGTTTAAATTTATATAAAATAGTGGGGCAAGCTCATATCGGATACTCAGATTTAGGATTTTACCTGGCTGGTTTAATAGAGGGAGATGGGAATATCTGAATTCCTAAATCCCAAAGATCTACTAAAAATGAATTAGCATACCCCACTATAGCAATAACTTTCCATAGAAAAGAATTACCACTATTTGAGCACATAAAGTGTGTACTAGGTGGAGGGTACATCTATGAGTCTAGATCTGATAACGGTTGTAGATTTAGGATTGTTAAAGGAGAAATACTAATAAAGGTTGTTAATTTAATTAACGGGAAATTTCGTACACCAAAAATTAATAGCTTACATAAAATTATCGATTTTATAAATATAAGACATAATCTGGACATAGAGAAACTCCCGTTAAATAAGGATAATTTAGACTTTAGCCCTTGATTGTCAGGGTTTATTGACGCAGATGGAGGGTTTTATATAGGCTTAAGGGGGAGATATTCTATAAAAAATAGAGATTTAAACATACCAGGTGAAGTTAGATGTAGATTTCACCTTACTCAAAGAATTACCGATAAATTAACTAATGAATCCTGTATTCCTTTTATGACAGAAATAGCCAATTATTTTACATGCAAATTGTATGTATCTAATCAACATAATATAGCAAATATGATGGTAAGTAATATAAATGTTCTGAAAATAATTAATAGTTATTTAAATAAATACCCTTTAATGACTAGTAAATATCTAAATTATTTGTGTTACTTAGAGGGTATTAACTACACCAAAAAATATTTGTCTGACGATGAAATAGATAAAATACAATATCTAAAAAGTAGCATGAATACTACTAGAAGTTATTATAATTGAGACCATCTGGATAATTTTTATAACTAATGAATTCTGTACACCTGTGTATGGAAAAACAAGTAAGCTATATATGGGCTAGATCCTAAACCTCGAGTTAAATAGCTTTACTATAACATATAAAATGGTAGGGTGGAGGGGAACTCTAAAATAGAGCTTCCCCCTATATCCAAGTCTGAATAATTTAACGGTAAAATTCTATTTTCATGCAATGGTTATGAGAGTTCGATTCTCTCTTCAGACTGTCTTAGACGGGGCAAGCTCGTAATGAGAATTCGATTTTCTCCTAAGGCTCGCCTCCTTATATTAGTTGGCCTTTAAGAATAGTCGGGCGGACTAGCTAAGCGCATAAAAAAAAAAATGATCATATTATCAATAGTACTAGTTTTACTTTCAAACGCCGTCAATATAAGACGAGATTTATCGATACTATTTAATAGAATATCGATATTAATATTAATTTATTGTATTTTACATGATATGTCTTCTTTAGCTGTTATAACTAAAGGAGTAGGTTTACACGGTGGTTTATTACTTATGTCAAATATCACACAAATATTCCATATTTTTATATTTTTAGTTAGTATATTAATATTACAATTAACTAGTTTTTATCCTAGAAAAGTATGAGTATCAGAATATTCTTCTTTAAAAGATTTATTGTTATATAAATTTATTTATTATAATACAAAAATAATAAATAAAATGGGAGAACATTTTAAAATTATTGAATATCCTTTAATTATATTATTTGTAATTACAGGTGCAGTATTATTAATGTCTACTAATGATTTAGTATCTATTTTCCTGGCTATAGAATTACAAAGTTATGGTCTTTATATATTAAGTACTATATATAGAAATTCTGAATTATCTACTACAGGTGGTTTAATATACTTTTTATTAGGAGGATTAAGCTCATGTTTTATCTTATTAGGAACTAGTTTATTATATGCTAATTCAGGTACTACTAACTTAGATGGTTTATACATCATAACTAGTATAAGTGATCTTTCTACAAATTTATGATATACACCTTATTATATTAATCTTTCTTTAGTAATTTTTACAATAGGATTCTTATTTAAAGTAAGTGCAGCACCATTCCATTTTTGATCGCCTGACGTTTATGACGCTATACCTACAATAGTGACAACATTCGTAGCTATAATAGCCAAAATTTCTATATTTATATTATTATTACAATTAGTATATTATACTAACAGTAGTTTTTCAGAAATGAGTTGAACATTTATTTTACTAATAAGTTCACTATTCTCATTAATAATAGGAACTGTAGTAGGTTTAACTCAATTTAGAATAAAAAGATTATTTGCTTATAGTACTATATCTCACGTAGGGTTTATACTTTTAGCATTAGGTATATCTAGTGTAGAATCTACTCAAGCATTTATATTCTATTTAACACAATATTCTATAAGTAATTTAAATGCATTTGTTATATTAATAGCTATAGGGTTCTCTTTATATTGTTATATAAGTGAAAACAAAGAACATGAAGAATTAATGGACAAAAATAATTCACCTATCCAATTAGTAACTCAATTGAAAGGTTATTTTTATATAAATCCTTTCTTAGCTATAAGTTTGGCTATTACTATATTTTCATTTGTAGGAGTTCCACCTTTAATAGGATTCTTTGGAAAACAAATGGTGTTAAGTGCAGCCTTAGATAAAGGTCTTATTTTCTTATCTTTAATAGCGATATTAACTAGTGTTATAGGAGGAGTTTATTATTTAGGTATAATAAAAGAAATGTTCTTTAGTTTACCTGAATATAAAATAAATCCATTATTGGAAAATCTAGTATTAAAAGGTAATGTTTTAGATAATAATCAAAAAATAATTAATAAATTAAACTTTAACTATAAAAATATAGCTATATCAAGTCCTATTTCTTTTGTAATTTCTATAATTACACTTGTTATTCTATTATTTTTATTTATGAACAAAGAATGGCTAAGCATGGGTAAAGAAAAAACAATGCCATTTTTTAACAAAATAAATTTAATATACAACAAGTCTATTAGAAGTTTTTATTTTTTTAAAACTTATTCTACAATATTCATTAATAATTATACAACAAGGCGGAGCTTTAGCATGCTGATTTATAGCTTTAGCTTGCTGATTTATAGCTTTAGCATGCTGGAACGAAGTCCGGCTATAGAAAAAATTTATTTTTTTTATAAAGCATACTTCGTATGGCGAAGCCGAAAAATATGCGCAGCAAGCAGCACCTCCTCGATAAAAATATGCGCACCAAGCAGCAGCTCCTTGAGAAAGAGCTTTAGCTTGCGGGGATATTCCCCCCGGGAGTCGCGCAAGCTAGAAAAAAATGTATTTTTTTCTAGCTTGCGCAGTCCGAACGAAGTTAGCTGCCCTCTTGAAAACGACAAAAATAAGCCTATAGGTCCTTGATTTATTACAGGATTTACTGATGCTGAAGGTTCTTTTATGGTACATTTAGAAAAAAACCAATGAAGAGTAAGACCTAGATTTCAAATTAAACTCGATATAAGAGATTTATCATTATTAAAGGAAATTAAAGCATATTTTAATCATATAGGTTCAATTAACATTTCTAACAAGGAATGTGTTTATAAAGTAAGATCTTTAAATGAAGTAGCTATAATAATATCACACTTCGATAAATATAATTTAATGTCACAAAAAAGAGCTGATTTTGATTTATTCAAACAAATTGTTAATAAATTAAATAACCAAGAGCATTTAACTTCTGAAGGTTTACAAGAAATTGTAGATATAGGTGTTTCAATGAATTTAGATTCATCTTCATTAGTTAAAGATAATTTTCCTAACACTAGACCGGTTGCGAGACCTTTAGTTAAAGATATAGTGATACCTCACCCTGAATGAATAGCTGGATTTGTATCAGGAAAAGGATCTTTTTCAATATATGCTTCACAGTCAGTAGATAAATCAGTGTCATTAAGTTTTAGAGTATTTCAGTACGAGCTTGGGGGGGCTAAAGATGATGAACTGTTTAAATTTTTGGGTTATTTTTTTAATTGTGGTAATTTGAATTATCATGAAGATAAAAAAGCTGTAATTTTTGTTATTAGAAAATTTGAAGATATAAATCATAAGATTATTCCTTTTTTTGATAAATATAAGATTAAAGGTGTTAAATACAAAGATTTTAAAGACTGATCTGAAGCAGCAAAAATAATAGAGTCCAAAAATCACTTAACACAGGAAGGACATAATGAAATACGTAGAATAAGAAAGAATATGAACTCATATAGACTTTAATACAATGTATAATAAATACAGCATATAGGTTGCCCCATTAGATAATACACAGAGGCCCTCCACTAAAAAAAATATATTTTTTTTTTATAGCCAGCCCGGCTGCGCTCGCGCTAAAGCTCGCTCTCTGTGTATTAAATATTGAAAATTGGATAAATTGCAAAAAGATTTATTAATATAGAGGGGGAAGCTAAAGCTTGTTCCTGCGAAGAGCTTTAGCAGGAGGAGCTTTGCAGATTCCCAGAGGAAATACGCCCCTTCGGACTAGAAGGCGCAAGCTCTAGCGCGAGCTTGCGCCTTCATAGCAAGCTCCCCCCCCGTCTTAATAAATAATTTGCAGCGTAGTTTATTTTAAGAGGGCTAACGAAGTATGCAGGAGCTTCGCGATTTTCTCCTAAAATACCCGTTGGGAGAGCTGGCGCCTTCATAGTAAGCATAGCTTGCTGATTTTTCGGCGAAGCCGAAGAGCTTGCTATGAAATACGCCCTCTTATTAAAATAAAACCGTTCAACGACTAAATTACCTTAATAGCCTAGCCTACCCATAAGAGGGCGCTAGCTAAGGGTGGTATAAAATCCAATATTACTTTAAGTATTAAAGTAATAATGACATAGTCTGAACAATATAGAAATATATTGAAATATTAATAATAAATATTAATAGCTAACAACCTTGACCATATTGGTACAAATTTTATTTAACAATTAAATGAGTAGTGTAACTTTTCTTTTTGTTTTTGTTACTATTTTAACAATAGTTTTTTTACTTCTTAATTTCATACTGGCTCCACATAACCCATACCAAGAAAAATATAGTATTTTTGAATGTGGTTTTCACAGTTTTCTTGGTCAAAATAGAACTCAATTCGGTGTTAAATTCTTCATATTTGCATTAGTTTATCTTTTATTAGATTTAGAAATATTAGTAATATATCCATATGGTATAAGTGTATATGAAAATGGTATTTACGGATTAATAGTAGTGCTAATTTTCATAGGTATAATAACTGCGGGATTTGTATTTGAATTAGGTAAAAATGCCTTGAAAATAGATAGTAGACAATCCAATAATTATTTTTATAAATCAAAAAAATTTATTAATATGTTTACTGAACATAAGTAGCAGTAAAATTTTTACTCAGGTGTTTAGTAGCAAAGCTATGCAGTGCTGGAGTACAGTTATTCTCAGCTTTGCAATTTCAGTTACTACCATAGTAGCTTGGTATCTATCGGATATGTTTGCGAGAATTAAGTCCCCTGTAATCGCGGTATTTTATTTGAAGCCGGCTGAAGGGGCGCTAACTATGAAGATTTATAGCTACCGCTAGCTATAAAGGCGGAGGAGCTTCTATTTCGGCGAAGCAGCCCCCTTCATATTTTCGGAGAGGGAGCTTCGCGCCGCGCAAGCTCCTTGTATTTTTTTTTTATAAAGAAGGAGCTTGCTATGAAATACGCGCAAGCTAGAACGAATGCGCAAGCTACCCTATAAAAAAATATATTTTTATAAAGCATACTTCGTTAGTGCTAAAGGTCATACACACCGCCCATTAACTTGCTAATTTTCTAGTTTACGGATTTTTCTGCTATGAAGGCGAGCTTGCGTCGCAGATTTATCGAATAAAAATCCGCAAGCTAAAGCCTTCACAGAGGCTCGCGCTAAAAACTAAAGCAAGCTCAAGCTATTACTGCGTTAGCTTAAAGCTATACTAAACACGAATATAAATAAGCAAGTTATAGAGCTTGCCTCGCCTTTATAAAGCTCCCTTATAAAAAGAGTATGAAGGCTTTAGCTTACTAATAATAGTAATTAACAAGCTAAAGCTCACCCGTTAAACTATTATATATATTAGTCTCCACCCTAATAGCCTAGCGTATTAATTTGTGAAACTATTATTTTTAGCTTACGCAAGCTACAAATAATTTCTAATTATAACCATAATCTTAATAGGAGGGAAGCTACCTAGTATCTTAAGTAGTAGGCAGCCCTCCTCCTATTATATGGTTAGCTAATTTACTTAGCTAAGGACACGATATTCTTTTTTTCAATACATTCACATTTACATTTTTATATAATTTTTTAGATGTTAGAATCATCAAAACTTATTGGAGCGGGATTAGCAACTATTGGTCTAGCAGGTGCTGGAGTTGGTATAGGTGTAGTGTTTGGGTGTCTAATTATAGGAGTGGCTAGAAATCCATCCTTAAAAAATCAATTATTCTCATACTCAATATTAGGGTTTGCTTTCTCAGAAGCAACTGCCTTATTTGCTTTAATGATGGCTTTATTATTATTATATGTTGTATAATAATAATCTTTTTTTAGGCGTAAAAAAAAAAATTGTATTTTTTTTTTCGAGCTTCTATTTCGGCGTAAGCAGCGCTAACAAAGGAGGGCTGCGCTATTTTTCTAGAAAAATGTGCTAAAGCTCTCTTTGTTAGCAAGCATAGCTTGCTGATTTTTCGGCGAAGCCGAAAAATATGCCCTCGTACTCTTAATTTTTACGAGTGCTTTAACTTTAACTAGCTAATTTATGTGTAGCTGGCTATAAGCTAGGTATATTTTTCTATCCCTGCATTAGTTAGCACAAGCTACTTTTTATAGCTTTATAGTACGAGCTAGAAAAAAATGTATTTTTTTTTCTAGCTTCCGCAGTCCTCTGCGGGCGAAAGCTCGCTATAATTAGTAGATTCGCGCTGTATTAGATAGCAACATCCGTACCTTAAGGGGCGAATATAGCTAGCTAAAAGCTAAAGCAGGACTATATTTTTATTCTTTTTATAAGGAGGGCTAACGAAGTATGCTATTCCCTACGGAATCCGCAAGCAGCTCTTTGTAGCCCGCATATATAAAGCTAAAAGCTAGAGCTACCTTTACAACGGGCGGCAATTCTATTATATTTATACTACAGTCCCTGTAGCTTCTAATTCCTGCTATCTACGTGTAGCTCGATCGAGCCTGCTAACAAAGCGTATTTATAGCAGTGAAAGGTGAAAGCTACAGTTAAAGGGTGTAGATAAAAAGATATAATTAGAAATTATATATTAAAAATTTATATATGAAACACTTATTTAATACATTTATTAATTTTGATGCACCTATGCCTTGAGGTATTTATTTCCAAGACAGTGCTACTCCACAAATGGAAGGATTAGTGGAACTTCATGATAATATTATGTACTATTTAGTTTTAATTTTATTTGCTGTAGGATGAATATTATTTTCTATAATAAAAAATTTTGCCTCAACTAAAACACAAATATCTCATAAATACTTAAATCACGGTACATTAATCGAATTAATATGAACTATAACTCCTGCAGTTATATTAATATTAATAGCCTTCCCTTCTTTCAAATTGTTATATTTGATGGATGAAGTTAATGACCCCTCTATGACTATTTTAGCTGAAGGTCATCAATGATACTGAAGTTACCAATATCCTGATTTCATAGATTCAAATGAAGAATTTATAGAATTTGATTCTTATATAGTACCAGATTCTGATTTAGAAGATGGAGGATTAAGAATGTTAGAGGTTGATAATAGAGTAATAGTTCCTGAATTAACACATATAAGATTTGTAATAACATCTGGTGATGTTATACATTCTTTTGCTTGTCCATCTTTAGGTATAAAATGTGATGCTTATCCAGGTAGATTAAACCAAGTATCCGTTTTCATAAATAGAGAAGGAGTATTCTATGGGCAATGTTCAGAAATATGTGGTATTCTTCATAGTTCTATGCCTATAGTTATAGAATCTGTAAATATAGATAAATTTGTGCATTGACTATATTCAGTTTAATAGAGCGAGGTATTTTGTTCGCTATGACTAGCTTTCTATAGCTAGCTCTAGTTTCTCCCTATAGGTATTTTCGGAGAAGGAGCTTCGCGCCACGCAAGCTCATAATGTATAAAGTTAAATTAATAAATTAGTAGTAGCGCGAGCGAGCTATATAAAAAAAAATACATTTTTTTTATAGGCTGATTTTTCGGCGAAGCCGAAAAATATGCATACTTCGTAGCCGCTATTTTATAGGAGGGGAGCTCGCGCTACTACTAAAGGGATATTAGTTCAATGGTAGAACAAGATGGTACGGTCATCATGATTGTAGTTCAAGTCTACAATATCCTTAGTACATTTATAAGTAAGGCTTTAGCTTACGTAAGCAAGCTAAAGCTCTGTCTTAGTGATATGAAATATTAGCCTGCTATTAATAAAGGGATATTAGTTTAATGGTAGAACAAGATGCTTCGGTCATCTTTGTTGTAGTTCAAGTCTGCAGTATCCTTAGTATAGTTATAGATAATTTTGTTTATCGATAATTTTGTTTATCGATAGTTATACTTATAACTAAGGGTTTGCTTATGTATAGCTTGCGTATGAATACTAGCTAATTAAAACGAGCTTTAGCACATTTTTCTAGAAAAATATGCTAAAGCTCTCTTTGTTAGGACGCGAAGCTCGAAAAAAAAGAATACAATTTTTTTTTTTACCCCTGACTTCGTTCTAGCCAGCTCTCCTCCGGAACCGCGCAAGCTAAAGCTATAAATCAGCAAGCTAAAGCTATAAATCAGCATGCTAAAGCTCGCTCTTATTCGTGCAGGCCACCACCGAACAATTAGTAGTTTTAGATAAAATATGAATTTAACTTTAGTACTTTTTTTAATAGGAATCTTAGGGTTTGTATTTAATAGAAAAAATATAATATTAATGCTTATTTCTATAGAAATAATGCTATTATCTATAACATTCTTAATATTGGTAAGTTCTGTTAATATTGATGATATAATAGGACAAACATATGCTATATACATTATAGTAGTTGCTGGTGCAGAATCTGCTATCGGTTTAGCTATTTTAGTAGCTTTTTATAGACTAAGAGGAAGTATTGCAATAGAATATAAATAATGTATTTAAGTATAATTATATTACCTTTATTAGGATCTATAGTATCCGGTTTTTTTGGTAGAAAAGTCGGTGTTACAGGTAGCCGTATTTTAGGTTGTTTAAGTATAATGATAACTACAATATTAGCTATCATTAGCTTTTTTGAAGTAGGATTTAATAATAATCCCGTTTCAATAAATTTATTTAAATGATTAGATAACGAATCATTTAATATGGCATGAAACTTTCAATTTGATAGTTTAACAGTATCAATGTTAATACCTGTATTAATAATCAGTTCTTTAGTTCATTTTTATTCAATAGGATATATGAGTCACGATCCCCACAATCAAAGATTCTTTAGTTATTTAAGTTTATTCACTTTTATGATGATAATACTAGTAACTGGTAATAATTATTTAGTTATGTTCGTCGGATGAGAAGGTGTGGGTGTTTGTTCATATCTATTAGTTAGTTTTTGATTCACTAGAATAGCGGCTAATCAAAGTTCTCTTTCAGCTTTCTTAACTAATAGAGTTGGAGATGCTTTCTTAATGATAGGTATGTTTATCTTATTATGAACTTTAGGGACTTTAGATTATAGTACTGTATTCTCATTAGCTCCTTATATTAATGAAAATATAACAACAATTATAGGAATATGCCTATTGATAGGTGCAATGGCAAAAAGTTCTCAAGTAGGTCTTCATATCTGATTACCTATGGCCATGGAGGGTCCTACACCGGTATCTGCTTTAATACATGCAGCTACAATGGTTACAGCGGGAGTATATTTATTAATTCGTTCATCACCTTTAATAGAATATAGCTCTGCTGTATTATTAATCTGTTTATGATTAGGAGCTATTACTACAATATTTAGTTCATTAATAGGATTATTTCAACAAGATATAAAAAAAATTATCGCATATTCTACTATGAGTCAATTAGGTATGATGGTGATAGCTATAGGTTTATCTTCTTATAATGTAGCAATATTTCACTTAATAAATCATGCCTTCTATAAAGGATTATTATTCTTAGGGGCAGGAGCAGTTATACACGCAGTAGTAGATAATCAAGATTTAAGAAAATACGGGGGATTAATATCATTCCTACCTTTAACCTATTCTGTGATATTAATAGCTAGTCTTAGTTTAGTCGCTTTCCCTTTTATGACAGGATTTTATAGTAAAGATTTTATATTAGAATCTGCCTATGGTCAATATCATTTTAGTAGTATCGATGTATACGTTATAGCAGTAATTGGGGCTATATTTACTACACTATATTCAGTTAAAGTTATATACTTAACTTTCTTAACTAATCCTAATGGACCTGTTAATTATTATAGAAATGCTCATGAAAGTGATATATTTATCAGTTTACCTTTAGTGATATTAGCTGTATTCTCGATATATTTTGGATATATTACTAGAGATATTTTCATAGGTTTAGGTTCAGGGTTCTTTATAGACAATAGTATATTTATTCACCCTGTCCATGAAATAATGATTGACACTGAGTTTGGTGTACCTACTATATTTAAATTAATTCCTTTTATCCTTACTGTTTCTTTCTCAGCATTAGCCATAATATATTCAGAATTTATGCCAAATATAATATCTAACTTTAAATTATCTAATTTAGGATATTATATTTATGGTTTCTTTAATCAACGTTTCTTAGTTGAATTCTTTTATAATAAATACATTGTTAATTCAGTTTTAGAGATAGGAGGTCAAACTACAAAAGTTTTAGATAAAGGTAGTATTGAATCAATAGGTCCTTATGGATTTGGTGTTATTTTAACTAAAGCTAGTAAAATAATTTCTAGCTTAAGTAATGGAGTCGTAACTAATTACGCTCTTTATATTTTAATAGGAATTTGCTTCTACTTATCTATTTTTACTTTTGTTCAGGTAGTAGATGACGTAGTAAATTCTATTACAATAGCAAGCTTAGTAATTCTTATGTTATATAAAGATCGTTCTTTAATTTCTAACTAGCGCGAGGAACTTCGTTCGCCCCCTCTAAGGGTTAGTTTACACGAGGGCACGTTTTAGCTTGCGCGAACTTCGTTCGCGCAAGCTAGAAGTCGAAAAAAAAAATACGAGGAGGAGGCGAAAAAAAAAAAATAAATTTTTTTTTATAGCCGGACTTCGTTCTAGCACCCTTCGATAAGAGGAACTCTATTCCATAGCCCGCCTTAATTTATAGCTATTAGCTTTTAGCTTTTAGGAGACGAAGTCTCCTAAAAGCTAAAAGCAAGGATTAATTTGTAATAAATATAAATATATTTATTAATGGGACTATAGCCTTTTTTTTTATAGATATAGATACTAACCTGCACTATGATATCCTGGAATATATAGTCGGCCTTATCTCAGCGTTGCGAGTAAAGCGTATTTTTTACTATTACTCTAACCCAGGCTGAGGTATAGTTATACTCTCCATACTGCAGTATTAAGCGTAAATAAAGGTAAGCTATAAATATTAGAATAAAGGAGTGCATGTTTGCTTGCTTACGGGGTGCAACGTATTGCAAACATTTGTAGTATATTTATAAAGTGTTAATAGCCCCTAGTCTCATTAGCTCAATGGCAGAGCAGAATACTTCTAATATTTAGATCTTAGTTCGACCCTGAGATGAGATACAGTATAATATTAATATTATACCCCGGTTAAGTTTGTAAATAATAAATAGTCTATTAAATCAATAAAAAAATTTTTTTTGGCTATTTTTGCTTCTCGATCATAATATTTAATACCTACTAACTTAGCTGGCTTAGCTTTACAGCTTTAATCTGTTTTCTAGAGAGGTGATAATGAAAGAGTAAAGCGCGGGAAAACTCCCTCTTATTCAAGTGCGGATATTATTCGAATAAGACAAAGCTAGCTCCTCTCGTTTCATTAGGGAAGCGTTAGAGCAAGCTCGAAGAGGGAAAGTGTTATATAATAGTTTTTAACCTTGGAGCTTTAGTAGAGCTTCGCAGCTAACGTTATTTTTTTTTTTAAGCGGAGCTAAGGAGCTATAATAGCTTGCCCGGTTATTCCTTTTGCTATGAAGGCTTAGCAAAGCTCCTCTCTTTGTTAGGGCTGCTTCGCCGAAATAGAAGCTCCTCGGGGGATTTTTTTGTAAATTTAACCTAGAATTAATAGTCTTAGTACTAGCTCTATTATTCATAATATCTATATTTTATATATTTAGAATGGAAAGTAGTCCGAGCTTGCCCCGCCTAATATTAGTAGTATAAAAGAGGCAACCTCAACTATGGAAATCCTTTTTAAACTACACAAGGAGCCAAATAAAATTTATCCCGGCGAGCTATATTTCATAGCCCTCCCATAAAATTATTTGAACAAATGGCTATTAATGAATCTTGGGTTAATAAGTGTGATTACCGGGGTTTTTTTTCCGCTAGAAGTTATTATAACCTTACTCTTAAACAAGAAAAAGAGTTAGCAGGAGAATTAGAAAATGATAGTTCTACGTGCTATATAAATACTTTTGGTTTAAGGTGGACTCAAGATAAGGGTAATCAGATAACACAGCTTTGTATATATAAAAAAGATTCATATAACCTTGCTATATCTGATCCTTATATGTTGGGAGTAGCAATTAAATATAAAACGGCTAAATATAACAATATAAATAGATAAGCCAGCTTGTGTGGGCGCTAGCTCCCTTATAGACAATTGTCTTTAAGAGTGCTGCGGATATATAGCTGATTTTTTATAATCAGTGCTGCGCTATTTTTCTAGAAAAATGTGCTAAAGCTACCCTATGAAATACGCAGGGATAGGGAGGATACATAAATAATATGCGAGCTGATTCTAATCTAATTCTTATCCTTATCCGTAGGGATAAGGATAAGAATTGTCCACAGTTGTAGCATACAACTTCTCTGCTCTTCTAGCTATACAATTTGTAGGCGGTGGAATATAATCTACCACGGTGTGATATAAAGCGCGTAGTGTTTCCTGGCGCTGGAAAGCTATCGAGTTAGAACTGATAGGGGGAACACAGTATATATATGTGCTAATTTAATAGTTTTTTACGAGGAGCTTCGCCCCCTAACAAAGTGTACTCCTACGCTAATTTTTTTATAGGGAGCTTCGCCCTTTCTGCAAAGCTTCTAATCCATATCCTGTCCGGATATGGATACATAATATCAGGATAATAAAAAAATATATTCATAGCACACAAAGGAGGAAAGTTATATTCCTGCAATGCAGGAATCATAAAGCTAGCTATAAAAGTAATTTTTTATAGCTAGCCAGGAACTTCGTACTGTAAAAGTTAGCGATGAATAGTTCTGTAAATTATACAGCTTAATGTATACTTCTTGCTGTTCACAGTAAGGCGCTAGCTAT
>JAAOAK010000050.1:0-57673 GCA_013396175.1 Fusarium denticulatum | reverse complement strand
ACCCCCCTACCCCCCAGCCTTCCTCGAATTCTTTATTAATTAACAAATGTAGCTTAATATCGAGCACTTAATAGACCATTTTGTCTCTTCTCCATTCATAGATTATAATGATGCGAATGCCGGATATCTCAGGGGCTCGCGATATAAGCCGAAGGAGATGAATCCGTATGGGTTGCAAGTGGTGAGCCGAAAGTCCAGACAAGCAGCACAAATGAACAAGCTTGAGTGACATCGGAAGTCGGGTAAAGCGAGAAAAAAGAACGCCATATGGCGCAGAGAATTGCATGCGATTTAAACGGCAATACTCAGCCACAAGCATGTCCAACAAAGCTAATTTAAGCATCGCAGCCATCTTCTCCAGTATCGCCATAGTCGCCAGCATCTCGATCAAGTCTGAGACACCCCGACTTGCTCATGAGAGCTCGGGTTTCGTCCAGCCCATTACACTCAACCTTTTGGCGTAAGGCGTAAGACATGCAGCAGCTCCAGGTTGGCTTCACCTGGAATATCGTAGAGGATGTATGAGTTGGCTGCAAGCAGTTTCTTGCCGAAATGCTACAAATTCGGGATGACTTAGCGACCGAAGTGAATATTCTAGGGAGCAAACGACGCACGAGTCCAATACAATAGTAGTAATCATCTCCTCGAGAAGGGCGGCAATGGTAGGCATAATATGGGCGGCTCAGGCGAACGTTATTATTCTTAATAAGTTAAATTGAAACACATGAATGAAACTATCGTACTCCTCTGCATCCTTCAAACCCCAAACCGTCCAGAACATCCAAACGATCTTGCCCATTCCGAATCCCCATAGACAAAAGAAACCTTAGAACCGCGACCGACCATGTGCCTGTCATGTATGCACAGCAGCCAATCACTCAACGTGACTCATACTCTTCTCCTTCATATCGGAATCATGATCGCCTCGTCGTTCGGTGACCTCATAAGGGTTGACATAGGTCGTAGCAAACTTCCTCGCGGAGACTCCCTGATCAAACAGCATGTCAAGCTCAGCATAAGACCGGTCCTTAGGCTCAGGAAGTCGGAAGTAAGCCCACAGGAAACACAAAGCGCAGTTACCGGCCCAGAAGAACGCCGACTTAGCTCCCCAGTTCCAAGCCGTCGGGTTCAGCGAGTACAAGCCGATGATGTTGGTGTATGCGACACCGACGATGTTGTAGGCGTTTCGGGCCAACACGATGGTTCTCTGGCGAAGTCGAGACGACGGAAGCTCAGCGACGAGGGAGTAGCAGACAGGGCCGACGGTGATGTCGTAGGTGAAGGTGTAGACCAGGAGAAGCGATCCGATTGCCCAGGAGTAACCAGGCGCCTTTGCAGGAATGCCTAAGCAGCCGGTGACGAAGAGGATAACGGTGAGGAGGAAGAGACCCCAGACGTAGATCTTGCGGCGGCCGACGCGGGCCATCAACGGCCAGGAAAGCACGGTACCGACGAATCCGAGGGCGAACTGGCCGATTGTCATGGTGAAGGCTGAAGATTCGGCGAGACCGGCTTGTTCGTAGAAGTAAGTCGAGTTGCCCATGAAGGAAGATCCGCAGATGGTCTGGCAGATCCAGGTCAGGCAAGCAATCTCAGTTCGGCGGAGATTGACCTTTCCTCGGAAGCAGTCCAAGTATCCAGTTCCCTCGCTGATCTTCCTCTCAACCTTGTCGGTGTGGACCATCATGGCAACGGTATCGTCAGCATTGACAGACGTGCCCTTGCTCTGCAGGCGCTCCAATGATCGCTTAGCGTCCTCAACACGGCCCTTGCGGATAAACCACCAAGGAGACTCTGGGGCAAGCAGCACAGCGATCAGGATAGGGATGGGCCATACCCATTGGACAGCAAAGGGAATCTTGTATGACCATTTGCTCTCCAGACTGATGCATCCGCGCAGCACGCCTGAAGCAATGAGTTGTCCAATGACCCAGCAGAGATTGACATAGGTTGTGAGATAGCAACGAAGGTGAATTGGGCAAACTTCGGCGGCGTAGGTCGTAGTAAGTGTCTGAAAGACGCCCCAAGGCAGACCGCAGAGGATCTCGCCGGCCAGCAGCATCGACAGACTAACAGAGAAGAACTGGATAAAGATAAAGGCAGTCATCATGACCAGCGCCGCAGCCAGAACCTTCTTGTAGCCATAACGGTCGGCAAGCCAGCCGCTAGCGTATAAGCCTAGAATCTCGCCGACACTGGCACCGTTGGTGAGGCCGGACTGCCAAGCGGCGGAGATGGAGTATCCTCCCTTGCCGTCCGGGTGGCCGTAGTACTCGTTGAAGGGCTTCATGGCGTAGAGGTTGCCGATGAGGATGGTGTCGTAGCCCTCCATGATGATGCAGGTGGAGAGGGCGATTGACCAGCCCATGGCTTTGGGATAGGCACGGAGACCCTCCATGAAAGTCATGTTGTGTTCTGCGGCGGCGGCATTTTCGGCTTGGGTGAGGATACCACGGAGCTCTGCGCTGTCGTTGACCTCGTGGATGTGCTGAGCTGCGATGCTCTCACGGCGATCGTCCACGTGAGCGATGCCCTTTTCATCAGGCCCGTTGTTGAACGCCATGATGTATGGCAGTGGGTGATTGCGAGAGTATCAGAGTGGTAAGGGTGAGATGGGATGATAGACAATTGTAGTCTTGATGATGATCTGTTCATGATTTGGGGGAGGAGGAGGCATGACTTTATAGATGCAGATCAAGTACGCACACGAGATTCCAGCTCAGGCCAAGTTCAGAAGTTCAGGGAGAGGATTAACTCGATACGAGCAAGCGGACTAGTTGCATTGGCCAATCGGTTCGCAGTCTGGAGTGTCTAGACTACCCCAAGTTCTGCGTGTGGAGTCGCGGGGACCCCAAACGTCAAATTGCTTGGCCACGCGGCTACGAACTCTAAAGCTGAGAAAAGTCGTCGGCCCGACATATCGGCTGACGGTTTAATTGATCGTGTTTTACCTGCCGCACCAAAGGCGCCTCTTCAACAGACCATACCCAGTCTGGACAGTAGCGTAGGTATGTAAGGGAATAGGGAGAGCAGGGAATGCGTTAAAGTGCAAGATCTTTGATGCAAGTGGCGCTATGGCAGTGGCCAGAAACACGCGATTGAACATTCGATGTCATGCTCCGGCCCGAGTATCATGAAAGTGTAAAATCTTTATTTAATATTTTATCAATAAATGCCATACATGAAAGTGGCCAAAGTGAGTCAATTGACATTAAAGCCTTAATTTCTTTGCGTGAGGCAGACTTCTATACTCTTGCGAAGCTTAGACCTTCCAACTCCGACTAACATCCGCATATCTTAAACAATCAACAGAAACACGCGAGCCAAGACGTACCTACAGCCAAAGTGTCTCCGCAGATCCAAAAGATGAACGCGGGGAAATATCTCCTACATCATCTCCATTCGACGCTCTACCACTTTGGAGCTCTCATATCAGCTAGTTCCAGACTTCGTTCGTTCTCGACTAGTGCCGACATCCCGTCCCGGATAACACGGCAAGCCTTTCACGAAACAGGAAACATCGTCAATGCACATGATGATTTTCCTCGGACCGACGACATAAGGGAGCCAATAGTGTAAATCACAATCAGACAGATAATAAACGCCACGTTCTATAACGTCGTTCAAGTCAGGTTGCAGTTTGCGGGGGAGCCAGGCGCGACGCTGAGTGGTGTACCGTCGGGCCGGGTTCGCTGCAGTGGTGTGCCGGTCTGATGAGGGGATCTAGCTAGTTGCTGCAGAAAGAAATGCTTGGAGATGAGGCATAACGGAATGTGGGAGCTGAAACCACGGGGATGATGATCTACGATGCCTTGCCTTTTACCCTATATGTTTTGCTGCTTTTTACGGGGAACAATGTGAGCTTAAAGGCAATTAGGTATCAGTAATATGAAATTAAGCTGTTGAAGGTCTTGATCATCATGAGGACCAGATATAAGAGCCAGAGGGCGAGAGATAAGACATGGTGAAAGTAAGTGTATATTTACAGCGATACTGCATTCTTCCACTCAAAGAAGTAAGTACGTTAAATACCTTGTGGAGGACCTGGCAACCGCTACAGGATCTTAAAAACTGTAGGTTAAGCTAAGTTATGTCATTCTATATAGTAACGAGGGAGGCAAAGCGCGCGAATCACCATCCAAGTGAGTCTCACTCTGCAAGGTAAATTTTGCAGATCACCTCATCTTGCAGCGTATCTTACAGGGCATTTACAGGGACTTTAACCCAGAGACGCTGTGCACCTTTCGACGTCATTAAAGATGGATGCGACGAACTGACACTTTTGTTTGTCCATCAAGCATCATTCTCAACTGAGACAATGATGCAGACCATTTGCTAAATACAGTGTTTCATGTCGACTTACTAACGCTTCTGCAGCGGTACAGAAGGAGATGAGTGCACCAACAGAGACGAGCTGGGGTGTATACGTGTCACATTAAGTTGTCTACAACCTACCTGTGATGTACTATACCTCAGAAAACGTCGCGGGGCAACACACAATACTTACTACGAAAAACCTACCTATATTCCTCTTTCGAGCGTCTCGGTTAAACCGCTAAGTCGATCGCAGATTGATTACAGCATTCCCATCATCAGTCTGAAACTCGAAAATGTCATCCAACCTGTCATAGTTCTGCTCTGGGGGCATTTCTTCGGCGAGTGAGAGTGAGCCATCTCGTAGTCGTAGACGCCATCGCGAGACCCAGTTGGAGCCGTGGAGATGCTCGGTCTGTCTTGCCAAGGCCTGCGCATCTAGCGCGACGCCCATATTGAAGTCGGCAGACAAGACTCCAGAAGTTCGGTTCACTAGCTCATCGATGCGTGCTCGCTTAGCACCAGATGCAGATTCGATAGCCATCACTTGGCTGAGATTGTTGATGTTATCATCCAAATAACGAAGTCGATGATCTCTCGATAGGGCCTCGAGCTGGTTCGCAACATCGGGATACTTCAGAGCGAACAGTCCATACATCTCGGGAGTGATGAACTCCGCTAAATGAAGGACTAAGTCGGCCTCCAAGTGGCGGTAGTACGTAGTAGCAACATTGAAGCAGCCAGCTAGACTTTGCCAGTCCTCGCGATACAATGTCGAGAAGGTAACCGCGTTGAGGGATAAAGGGAGATGTCTGGTCTCGTCGGCGATGGTACGGCACGTGAGGATGAGGGCGAGGTCAATCGGCTGATCGTCACTCGTCTTGAGTTTGTCGGATTTCGTATCGTAAACGTATCCGCCGTCGAGCTGGAAGTAGTCGTAATAGATGTGAAGTCGTAGTCCTGACGGGAGACGGAGGAAGCAGCGCCTGGTCGACATGGTCCAGCCTTAAGAGAAATTACTGAGCCTAGGTAGTTCTCGGGTTTTGTAAGAGGGAAAGCGGAGGGAGACGTGGGGCTTTATAGTGCATTGCGGGAGTTTAGAGTTCTAAGCAGTACCGGAGCCAAGTCCACGTCACCGCCGAAGCTTGAAGGATTGAAGCCATCGTCGACAAAGTTTATGCATGCACTGTCGCTTGGGATGCTTCAACGTGGACGAACTTTTTTTTATTCATCGTTTTTTTATCCCCCTTCATCCATCCACATCTTAGCCTTCCTCCACCTTCGCCCTCTATTCTCCCCCAGCCATTCCACCATTCCACCGACCTCCCTACATACGAGTTTGTGGGCACAGCACGCCTTATTTTATAGCCTTGACCCAGTAACGACCAATAAATGGGACCCAGGCATTCCAATAACAGCCACAAAAGTATCAACCATAAAGTCTCCGGCCAGACTGAAATCTCAATAAACTTAATCAATAAAGTTACCTTTAGGCTGCAGCATCTCAAGCAACTCTAATCAAGATGAACACGTCGCCTGACCAGCTGAAGAGCTATAAAAAGCTCTTCAAGGCAATCTGCGTATCAGCGAGTGTCATGCGAAAGCGAGGAGAGTAAGTGTACTTACCGACTGACAGGGTCTGCGACTCCCCCACGACTTTGACCTTTCCTAATCCATCCATCCAACTCAGGCACCGAGCTGGGATGGCCTGGCTGGCGTATGTCAAGTCAATACAAGACTTCAATGGTCCGCGGGCATAAGTCCACTTTCCGTGAGAAGCTTCATTCCCGCTCCCGCCATCCCCTCCACGAGTGCCTTGGCCTTTGGACATGTTCGGTCGGAGTTCAGAAGGGCACCAGCCCATAAAATGTGGTGGAGGTTGAAGTCGCCGACCATAAGCCGGAGGTCAGAAGCACGTGCTTGACGAACCAGGGGATCAATAGTGATTTTCTCCTCATCGGTGTTGGGGTTGTGAACATTGTGAATAGATATCTCACCCAAAGTGGTTCTCAGGTAGAGGGTGGCGGCAAAGCCCTTATTGGCGTCTTTGTGGAATTCGACGCGCCAGGCATCTAGTGGGATGGACTTATGAACACAAAAGAAACCTCTGGACAAAGTAAATGCTTTGTGGGGTGGCCCTTCGTCTTCTTTGACTTTTTCGTGTAGTGCTTTGAGTAATCGCTTCGTCTTCTGCTGACCATTACATGACCTTATGTTGATATCGTAATACATTGAATCTATTTTTGGCGATCATATGATGGAAGATTCTTTATAAAATTGCCTTCCTCCAGCACCTCTAGGCCAATAGCTGCTCGTCTTTACAGCCGGGAAATACCAGCACAGTCCTTTCCAATACAGATTCTGGTTACAAGACCGCCTCATTCTTGAATGCCAGGTTTCGATCTGAGCTTCGAATTGAGAAGTCTGGAGCTGGACGAGCAACGATTGTGATTCTAGAAAATCTCAAACAGGCGTACCTAGCAGGCCCCAATCGATGTCCAGCTCTCTAGTATCAATGAGCCAGTAGCCTCATAAGCAAAAACCCAGCTGATCGTCGTTTTGAAGGTCGTAGTAAGATATACCGAAAATGATTATAAATCAGCCTATCCTGTAACTGGAACTTAACGTAGAGATGGTCACTAGGCCACGAAGCGATAATGGGCACAAAGGGAAGTGAACTGACGTTTTGGAGGCCCGATTTTGACGGACTCCGACACACGGATGACGCAGTACGGCATTGCGTTCTCTGGTCAATAGTTGAAGCTTAAGCATTCAGCCTGGCCATTTCAGAGTGACATGTTTACCTTACGAGGTGCAATATTAATACATGAGATAGCATACGAGTAAGGCGCACGATGCACGCACCAATTATTATGCATCAACTTACAATAACACTCCAATAAACAAGGTTCACGTAGCATACCAAATGTTTAAGAGTTGCCAAGGGGGTCGTCTGACGGTTACCCAAATCCGCTCTGGCACTCATATTTCTTGTAAAACCCAGGTTAGGTGTTGATAGGTGGACGAGCAGGGGCTCAGCTGCACTGGGGCCATCTAGTAGATTATTATCAGTCTCGTAGCGATATCGTCAGAACTGGATGCCCTTGGGTTTCAGAACCAATCCGAAATCGACTATTGTGGTGGTCTCGATAGGGTAACTGCAGGATGTGATGAGGTCGTTGTCATTGAGTAGTAGTTCCGACAGCTTGGGTTATGGCATGTTTCAGCAACGCAAGGCGGCCCTTTGTATAAGTATGATACCCGTCTGATTTCATGAAACCACTCATGACTTGGTAGATTCAGACGAGGTAGTTTCCGGGATGGGTTCATGTTGAGCATTTCAAATCGACTGTATTGAAGACTGATACATGAATTGTTTTTCTTGTGATTCCGCCGCGGGCAAGGTCGACTTTTCATTGACAAAGAAACCGACCCAGGAATGCAATGATATCGTACTTCTCTCCAGAGCAGATACGGGTCCAATAACCTGACTAGACCAGAACTATAGGAGCTTTGATCAATTTAGATGCAGTCCATCTCAGGTGGCAATCTGGATAGACGTTCTGGCGCAAAGTATTGTGCGCACTTTTGTCGAACAGGCCGAATGGGTTGTTTAATGGTGGAAAACGGAAGGTATAGCGTCCCTTCCTTCTTGTTGTAACCATGGGGACTCTGCTTTGGAGCCAGGTGGGGATTCGTTAACGTGTCGTAGTTAAGACTCAGATAGTACCGATCCTTACTTCGAACTAGTGTAGCTATAGGGGCGGCGTAACTTCCAACGGAACAGGGCGTGAGGTGACTTGGATGCCGGCAGACCGTAAGTACATGTCTGTGTGTTGCCCCTCCATTCGGAACAGGATCTCTGATGAGGCTATCGAAGTGATCCCAGTAGATCACCTTATGCTCACAGAGACGGATATAACCTGTCCTTGCAATACATACTTTCTGACCAGCTGAAAAGCATGAAGACGGATGTTTGACTTTACAGGCCTCACAGAATTCCCAGTCTCTTGCATTTCGGGCTTCAAATTTGCAGCTTAGTGACATGCCCCGTTTCTTGCGGGCGTTGAGACCTTCTTTGCATGTGGTACACAGACTCTCGTTTCTGATAAGGTCGCCGAGCCCTTTTGAGTCTTCTCTGTTGACTTTGAGGCCAAAACAATGTCTTTCGTCGGAGTAGCCAGTGTCAATGCTCCGCCACCAGTATGTATTGAACAGGGGTGGCTCATCATTACATACTCGCCACAAAGCAGTAGGTCGCAAACATACTCTGCAGCAGTCCTTATTTGAGAAGACGTGTGAAAGGAATTGACGATCCTGTGTAAGTCGTCTGAAACGTCTGGAGACTTGACGAAGGACAAAGAAGGCGAATATGGAGGGTCGATCATTTCCTTCATAGATATGACGAACAATAAAAATCATGACCTCGTCCGGTAGTCCGTTAAGCTCGGGTCTTCGGGTCAGAGTAGTAGTAAGGCCGGTCATATCGATTTCTATTGTCGACATTCGTTAATGCTATACGAGTCCGTGACATTTTATGCCTACCTGTCGGTTTTGGCTTCGTCATCCACAGGCTAAACAATGCTTGGAGTCAACTTAGTATTATGAGTAATATACTCATGATGGATTGAGGTTCGCTTTTGAAGTCTCTGTGGCATACATTTTGAAGGAAAACTGTCTTTTATATGTGGGTTAGTAGAGTTCTAATCTTTTGCACGGTGCGCGATAGAAAGTTCAAACCCTTGAGCCACTGAAGACTTATATATTAGCCAATGAATCAAATACCATATCAGGCCCAGTCCTGTTGAGTTTGGGATTGAAGGGGACCAAAAAGTATAATGACCATGAAGCCTTGCTCAGGACCGGGAACGAACTATCTCGCCAAGTTGGGTGCCCTCCATAAGAGTTGCATATGACCAGTTCCAAGTTACGAATTAATCTTTCAATGACCCGATTTCTAATGAACCCAATACTATTGGGGGATGCGGGCAAGAATTGCTCGGCGCTTAGCTCAAGTTCATCTTCAGAATTTTCTGAGCTGATTTAAGCTATCAGCCACAGGTTTCCACAGCAAACTCTACATCTAACTCTCAGTAGCTTTAGTTTCTCGGTCTAGCGAATTGATCGTCATGGACTCACCGCACAAACTGTCGTGCTAGTGTACGGCAGATACAAGATGGCGTCCGTCAATTCTAGTTACGGCAAGGCGACTTGGTGACCTCGCGTGTGTTCAACGGTCCATATCACGCAAACCTTAGCTTACACAAATCCAGATATCGGAAGTCAACGATTTTCTATGGGTCTCAAGCTCGGTATTACTGAAACTGTATACGATAGCTTCTAATGGATCAATCTGTATACATGCGCAAGACGCTGATACATAATGCAAGGTTACTGTGTGCCATTCTCTTACTATAAATGCTTCTGATTTTGACTTTATGATATATTAGACGCCCTAGTCGCTCCTGAAGAATAGAGCTTTGAACCGCCTGCGAGCGAGAACAGTCGACACTCACATCATACCAAGAACCTGCGGCCCCAAAGCTTAAAGAGGAACTTCAGATCAGACTTCCTCCCGAGGCTCTAATGACCATTTCTGGGCATTTTGTGCGCAGATGTGCGGCCATCACAGCCGAACAGCGGTTCTGCAGTCTCTGTAGCACTGTTGACATACGCGAGATATATACGCCAGTTACTCTACTGTCGACAGAGTGCGTTATGTCAAGAGCCGTTGCAATATGGTATCGATTTCCAACGACCAAGATCACCCCATGACACTGAGTAAAGAGGCTAAGCCAATTGACAAAACATGGATCGCTGAAGATCATCGGGGAATTGAGTCTGTCATATTCTGTGGTGCAGATTCCCCGCTAGTAGGGCCTACACTGATTACAAAGTCATGATGCAGTGCTCTTCCCCCCCTCGAACGATACCAAAGAGATTGCGATAAATTCTGATGTAAGTACTATCTGCCGATCGACAACTTCACCTAAACTTGCGTTAGGGTGTCAAGTTGAGAGACATCATCATCTCGGGTGAGACTGGACTGAATACCAGCAGCAACCATGTGAGTTGGGCAGATCCTTCCCACCCAGGCAATGCCATTGACAGGATGACGCTTGGGCTAGTTGACATCTTCCCCGTGGGACCCAAGAAGATATCCTTCAACTGCAACGCCAGTGGTACAACAAGATACACGGTAGTGACAGGTAGAACCTCTGTTTCAATGATGCATGCTCACGGGCATGATAATACCAGCTTCTATGCGGACATGGATGCTGCGTGCCCCCGCGACTTCTTTATTTGTATGCCTCTAGATGATGGGGAATATGCGACTGAGATATGCCGAAGGCATGGACTGGGTGCATGGAATCAGCCCTCGGCTCGTTTTGTGGTAAGACGATAGTTGCTGCCTTCTTTTATAATACACTACTCGAAATTAACCTCCCCAAGTTCACCACCTACAAAGGAAGAAGTGCACATTTTGACACAAGTGGTCCTCCAGTCTTGCTTAGTACTTAAAAGGATCATTAAACCTGCGTAAAGTGGGACAAAGATCTGGTTCAACGACTCATCATCGGTACAATCAAAGTCACTCAGATACTTTGCATACCAGGTGATTAAACCGCCTTCTCAACGGTCCTTCCCAGCCACCTTAGTGCCAAAGGCTCCGTACTTTTGGACAACGAGCACTGAACCATGGTTCATTTTATCCTGCAGTGTGGCAGGGCTTGTGGCCATGGCTCTCTGCAGGGATACGGGACTTGCTCATCGGCCCATCATCGGGATTTTGTTAGAATACGACAACGATCACTGGGAGTGTTTAGGTCAATTTCGATATGAAAGGACCCTTGAGAAGCTGCGGCTAGATCATGTTGCAGCCCTGTATATTGGCAGCCTCAGGACCATGCGATCCTGTCTCTACGTTGCGGAAATCACCATGTCTCCGCGTCCAGAAAGTGGTATCTCGTCTTGGATGCGGGTTTTTTGACATGGTAAACTGGAATAGTGGTCCTCACTCCGCCATTCTATCGTGCGTTACACATCAACTGCAGAACAGTTCACCAATATGGAAAGAAAGCCTGAACTTAGACCATGCTAATCTTGAAGGCGCTTCATACGCGTAGGAGTCCGCACTGACGTATCGAGACAGGGTTGTATCAGCTGGACCAGCCTCAAATGGTACAAGCGACGACAGATTCGATTCATGCAACTCCATATACGGAGTGAAATGCTAAACGCTCTCATGGCATATGCAGAATCTAAGGCATCGATTGTAATGAGTCTTCCAGGAGCATCAAAGGTTTGGCTCTCCACCTCCCTCACAATACCGGATGGCCGTACGCTCTATTCACAGTATAGTCGAAAAATTATCATAGCTAGCATCATACCTCTAAATTGCCGTTTCTGCTCTTTCCAGGGACTGGTTGGAAGGTCTTTCACGCAACTCGCAGTATGCATTTTTATAGTAGGTTCATTGCATGTGAGCCTGTCAGGATCTGGGTCCAATGCTCGATGCCCGGTGAAGCATGTTAGTAAAGCATTCGGTGAGCTCCAATACACGGCACGACAGTCATGATGGATTACCTTCCCTTTGCCCGTTTCTGTAAGATCTGACAGGATTGAATATTCTTTTGTAGCCTGTATAGGTTTGATTTGGGAAATCAAGAAATTGTTCAGAGTTTATAGGCGCTTGGTGCTAAATTAAGAAAAGCTTAATAATAAACTCGACATAAGGTCATTGAGTGCCTTTTAATGACAAGCCGCTAGTTTTATTCGCACGAACAACTTCGTACAGGCCATTTCTAATGCTTCAGCCAAGGCAGAATCCTAGGTCTGTCACCAAACCCGATACAAACCGAGCTAGCACTGGCGGCACTGCCTTAGCGCAGGTTCCCTCCCGCCAGGAAATTAGCCGTGAGCTGCCAATTGAGAAGCAAGGCAGATACCATCTGGCAAACAAAGAGTACTTCAATTAAAAAACACTGACTAAAGAATCATCTTCTAGGCACAGAATATTAACTGGGAAAGAGGAAGCTCGGCGTAGCAGGCAACAGAATTGTGGCTTGTTCGCCCAATCAGATTACAGTGTCAAATAATTTTGGCCAATCATATGGCTAGGCAGAATCACAGGCAGGCAAGGCAGCCATCGACGTCAATTGAGGCACAAACACCCCAGCTGACTCACTTCGGCATCTCTACTGCATATAAGATGCACTGCAACATACAGCACTTCTCATTGACCCAGTTCAAAACACTTCTTCCACCATCGTCATCATCACGTATCATCCACGACCACTGTAGGATCAGGATCAGGCTAAAGTACTGCGCCTCGAGCTTGCTTAACCCTCACTGTGCTATCGCTACGACCTCCAGATCTCCATCTCCAACGCCTGCTTTATTTACGGAGTACAATACTCCACTTTCTCACCTGATATCGCCGTCGACTTGTCTTTGACAGCACCAGTCAACAGCGCCTTTACCCCGCTTCATCATCATCATCGAGAACAAGAAACAACATGTCACTCTTTGGCGGTTCACGAATCGGCAGACGTGTCACCACGACCCCATGCGGCTGCTACATCTTCATCCAAGACACGCCCAAGTACCTCCCTCAAGTCCAGATCAAGGCTCACACCACTATCCTCGCCACAACATCCCGCACCAACCTCACCCAGACTTTTGTCAACCCCACCAGCGAAGCCATTGATGAACTGCGCTATGTCTTCCCTCTCTACGACGGTGTCTCCGTCGTCGCCTTCACTTGCACCGTCGGCTCTCGCGTCATCAAAGGCGTAGTCAAGGAGCGGCAGAAGGCTCAGCAAGTCTACAATGAAGCCAAAGCCAAAGGACAAACCGCTGGTCTGTTCAAGCAGTCCCTTGAAGCGGCTGATACTTTCACTACTACAATTGGGAATGTCCCCGCTGGTGAGAAGGTGCAGGTAGACATCACGTACCTTGGAGAGCTCAAGCATGATGCTCAAGTTGATGGTCTTCGCTTTACTATTCCAACACAGATCGTTCCACGATATGGTGATTCTCAATCCCTACCCTCGTCTAATGTCACACAGAAAGAAGGAATCTCTTTCACCATCGATGCAGAGATGCCTGAGGGTTCAGCGATCAAATCTATTCAGTCTCCCTCTCATCCTCTTTCAGTTGAGATTGGCACTACTTCTACCACGAAGTCTCAGGACCCCTCCCTCCAAAGGGCTTCTGCTACCCTCCAACAGGGCATTACTCACTTGGAACAAGACTTTGTTGTCCAAGTAGTCGCTACAAAGCTAGGAGAACCATCGGCTATCCTGGAGACTCACCCCACCATCCCGAACCAACGCGCTATCATGACCACGCTTGTCCCCAAGTTCAAGCTACCTGCCGAAAAGCCAGAGATTGTTTTCATTTGCGATAGAAGTGGAAGTATGGGTGGCCAGATCCCTGGCCTCAAAACCGCTCTCCAGATATTCCTCAAGTCGCTCCCTGTTGGCGTCAAGTTCAATATCTGCAGTTTTGGTTCTCACTTCAGCTTCCTCTGGGACCGGTCCCAGTCCTACAGCCAAGAGACACTCGACAAGGCTGTTCAACACGTTGAGACTTTTGCCAGCGACTATGGCGGCACTGAGATGTACCAGCCATTCGAGGCTACTTTCCAGAAGCGCTACAAGGACATGAACCTCGAGGTCTTCCTGCTCACAGACGGCGAGATCTGGGACCAAGATCGTCTGTTCCAACTTATCAACAAGGAAGTGGCTGATAGTAAAGGTGCTGCGCGGGTCTTTTCCCTTGGTATTGGAGCAGGTGCCAGTACATCTCTGATCGAGGGTATTGCCAGAGCTGGTAACGGCTTTGCTCAGACAGTTGCTGATGATGAGAAGATGGACAAGAAGGTGGTTCGCATGCTTCGAGGAGCTTTGTTTCCTCATATTTCCGATTATTCTCTGGAGATCAAGTATGACAAAGAAGATTCTTCGACCGAAGATGACTTTGAGCTGGTTGAAAAGGTCGTTGACGCGTTGAAGATTGATACTGTCCAGGATGAGGAAAAGACCAAGGAAGTGGAGGCACCAAAGAAGCCTATCTCATTGTTCGACGCATCTGCAAACGATGATGACGATACTGAGATGGCCGATGCCGCGGACGTTGACAGCAAGTTTGACCATCTTCCTCTTGTTTCCTCCCCTCGCTACCTTCAGACACCTGGCACTATTCCTCCTCTGTTCCCCTTCAACCGTACCACCGTGTACGTCCTTCTCTCCGAGGACACCCCTTCACAGAAACCCAAATCTGTGATCCTCAAAGGCACCTCGAGCCATGGCCCTCTCGAACTCGAGATCCCAATCACAGTAGTCGCTGAGAAAGACTCTGTAATTCATCAACTCGCAGCACGGAAGGAAGTCAAGGAACTCGAAGAAGGCCGGGGATGGCTCAAGCATGCAAAGGACTCCGACGGAAAACTACTCACGGAAAAGTATGAGGGCCACTTCTCTGACATGGTGGAACGTGAGGCTGTACGTCTTGGTGTCAAGTATCAGGTTGGAGGCAAGTGGTGCTCGTTCGTCGCTATTGAAGACAATGGAAGCGAGGTTGAGCGAGGCGAAGTCCAAGAGGCTGCACCTGATGAAGCTCGACAACATAATATGCCGCAAATGATGACTGCTCGCTTCGGTGCACCAGCACCAAGCAGCGGCAAACCTTTTCTCTCGTTTCTCAGCCGTGCTCTCTCATCAAACCAGCCGGACACCAGGAGTACCGCAAACTTTGGGAGCTCTAGTGGGGCATTCTTGAGTTCATCTGGAACTCGTAGCCAAGACCTCTCTTCAGCGGGTCGAGGTGGTGGCCTCTTCGGCAGTTCTGGGTCTTCCAACGCTGGTGGAGGACTGTTCGGTAACTCAAGCGCCCAAGCCCACAGTTTTGCCCCCGGATCTGGTGCATCATCTGGTAGTCTTTTCGGAGCCGCGCCGAGAGGATCATTTGGCACATCTGGAGGCTTGTTTGGCAGTGCTCCTATACCTCCGCCACCTCCTCCCGCTGCACCTGCACCTGCAGCACCAACTGTTCAAGCCGCAGCACTCGCGCCTCCCGCGGCTGCAGTTGATGAAGACCTTCTTTCTCAGTATCAAGAAGAGATGGCTGAGGCTGCAGCTATGCCACTTGAGGAAGAACTGGAAGCGGAAGAGTCTGATGAAGACATGGGATTCGGACTTTTCGGCGGCGGATCTTCTGCTCCTGCGCCAGCTGCCTCCTCTGCTTTCTTTTCCTTGCCTGCCTCCACTTTTGCTACAGCTCCCAAGAGAAAGACCATCAGCGACATGGAGCCATTGCAAGCCTTGACTACTCTTCAAACCTTTGCAGGTAGCTGGTCATGGAGTTCCGATCTGGAGCGTGTTCTTGGCGTGACCTCTGACCAGGTTTTCAATTTGACACTGCCGGCTTCAGTCAAGGACCATTCGGAGAAGGATGATGTTGTGGCTACAGCGTGTGCGGTTTTGTTCTTCAAGAAGAAGCTGCAGGAGGAGATGGATACTTGGGAAATGCTGGTTGAGAAGGCGGAGGGATGGTTGGAAGACAATATTGGGGAGGATGGTGTTTCTGAGCTATTTAGTGCCCTGGAGAAGTTGTTTTAGATAGTTTCATCATGGCTATATATTGGAAGAGTTGATTATGTAGTTGATTAGTGAAATGACAATTTAGTTATTCAAGCATGTATATTTCCTTCTGGTTCCATATCTGCCGGTACTGGAAAGCCACTGATCTAAAGTCACTGACTAACATCGAACTAGCCTCAGCTAGTGAACCATGCTCAACTTGTAACTGATTCGGACACCTCTAGTTCACCATGCTTCACTTGCAGTTTTACCTTGCCCTGATGTCCAAAACTGTCATGAACCCGCAGGGCCAATCGGCAAGGCAGAATAGTGCCAGGTACACGCAGAAGACAGTTTATGGCATTCTGAGTATATCTAAACAGTTAACGACCATTCTGTAACTGCCGGGTGTTGATGAAGCTACGATGAACTTGGAAGGGAACGTGGAATAGTCTAAGCGGGGCCTTTAGGTTAGGCAACTCTCAAGAGAAGCACTGGATCACTTTCAAACCTCAACTACGAGTAATCTCGCTGTGTAAAAGCTTTCACATGACTTATAGAGTATCGTTTACTTATAAAGACTCATACTAACTCTATTTATACTTGTTTGGCGGAGTGAATGGTAAGTCTCCCGAGTCAAAGTTGCGTACCATGCACCGTGGTGTTGGTCCAACGCAACGAGAATTCAGGACTCCCAGCACTGTGCCCAGAACCAAACCTCTATTACAGGTTGGGGGAGCTGGAAACCTAATGGCAACTTGTCAGTTTCAGGCTGAAGGTTGGTTCAGCGTGAACTCGGCGACATGCCCGGCGTACGCTGGAAGCAAAACGCCTACCCTGACCTCCACTTTCGGCCATCCCGAGTTCCTTGTGAGGGGCACAACTGGCCTTATGGCATCTGTTTCTAGAAACCTAGCATGTTGAGAGAACTGAAGAATAAGTGGCGCTGAGTTACTGGCACAACTACGTTTTGACTTGATTCTTGCTTTTCACTTTCATCAACTTTCATAACGTATGATTGACGGTTACCTGCTTACATCTCAACTGTCCTCTAGTTGTGTATCCTAGCAGCATGAGTAACAGTCCCTTATGAGGTCTGCCGTTTACTCTCGTGGGCTTTTAGAGAGCGGCAGTCTCTCCAAGCACAATGTGTTGGGAAGCTTATCCTGTGACAGCAGAAGGCATATGGCGGAGGTACTGTCACTTGTGGCTGCCAGAGCAATGATTACCCATCTTACTTCGGAATTCAGTCTACCACTTGAAATCTGGAGTGCCTGTTCGACAACGGCAAGATGCTTGTTGAGCTGAAGCTATTCCTTCCCCAAGACACTCGTTTGCAAGCCTGAAATTGATAAGAGCTGCTTATGCGGCGGCGTGAATGACGTTGGTTAGCCTAATTAGTATAGCAGGCCAAAATCTCAGTGCCAGTGCACTCAAGGTTAGCTGGCTGGTTATAGTCCAGGGAAGCCTAGGTAGATCTCTTTTCCGCACTGGCTGTGAGAGAAGGCGGTTGGAGATAGCTTAGTCGTGCCCTGTCAAGTGCTTCCATTATCGGAACCTGTTAGAACAGTGTTTCTACCTTAGCCCTATTTCCAAATACTGGCTACTGACATCCCAGTTCTCCATCTTAACACTTCCCTGATAATCCCCGCCCTCAATGCTAAACCGTTCCAGCCAGGATTGATCGTCATGTGCCCAACATCCATCGATTTGGTTGAGGCCTGTGAACTCTCAGCACCTGCGCTGGTTTCTATTCTTTATTTATTTTCATCCTCATGCAATCAATTGCCAGATTTCTCATCTTCTAGTGAAATGGTTAAGATACTCCCTACGATACTCAATAACGGGTTGAATGATCCTCGACCACTTCGTCATAATCACAGACCGCTCTGCAGCTCTCGAATTATATCACAAGGTTGTAGTCCTATGCCCCCCTCATCAGTCAGCTACCCTTGAATCCCAGGGCTTCAGTCCGGAGGATGATATTTACCCGGTTGCTTACTGGGCCGTCGCTCATCTGGGTCAATCAACAAGGTAGTCAAGGCTTTAAGCTGTCACTTTTTATCTCCATTTTCTGGTCTCACTTTGGCTAGCTTCAGCAGAAGCTCTGCACAACAGGGTTTCGATTCTTTCACTATCTTTTGACTCTTGGGACTCGATGCCTTCATTTCCTGATCATTCTGATTGTGAGTTTCGAAATTATCCGAAGAGACAAGACAGCATTTCCTGTATTACAGCTCATGCTGCTGCAAGTATCTTCGAGGGTTGACTTCGACAACCAGGGCTAGAAAGGGTCCGGCGAGAAGAAGTGTACAAGTGGTCAAGAGGTGAGAGGTGAGTCTTAGCTGGTACCGAGTGACGAAAGGTGTTGAGACAGGGCGGTTTTCGCATTTCCCAGATGCAAATGGAACTGAATATGCGCACCACAGCATACGGGGGAAGAGAAGAAAGGGCCGTAGCCATATCTCTAAGCTATGGTCAGAGCAACACCTTGAGCAGTGGCCCAACACGAAAGAGTAATGTCTGTCATATAGCTAACTTTCCCAGGTTGCTATCAGCTGGCGAGCGCTGGAACAGACATTGAGCTTCTCCGCGTTTGAGTCTGTCATCTCCGGCTGATATGGCCTTCATCACTCGACAGACTGTTCCAGTGTTGCCCCCGCGGACAATATGCTCACCAGACTGACTCGCCGTCCCGAGGCTTTTCAACGTTTACCTAAGTCAGCGAAGTCAACTATGCATGAATTTGGACTGGTATTGAACCTCTCACAACCTGATTGGTAAAAGCTGAAGACGAACGGCATGTTTCAACCTCGTGTCTAAAGCCGATCGTAGGATTGTTGCAGTGTCCATAATGCGATGAACAGGACCAACTAGTTTACTTGTTGTTAGTGAAATAAAAGAAGGGGCTTGCCAGGGAAGGCAAACACACGACGGAACGCAATGCATTAATTGAAGTCGCATTTCTGAAAATCGGAAAGCCTGGATGCATGAGCTACTGGGTGATTGTCTGAGAAGATGTCGCAGCAGTAATAATATGCTCAGGTAATTATTTGCAATCCTCTCGTTGGCGTGAATGATGGTTCCGTCCCATCCGCTGGTAAGCGCACTGGAATGAAGAAAAAAAAACTATCGGTAGTTTCTGTTCATTTTACCCCCAAAAACGTCGCGCGTTAACAGGGATTAGAAGTTCCTATCCTCCTATCCCCCAATCTTCCTTTCGACCAATTTCAGTTATTTACGTATCTTACTCAAGCTTGATGAAAAATATCTCTCACAAATGTTGCAAATTGAATTTTTTACTATCTTCCTAATACATTCACCTAACACCCGCATAAAGCGTTGCGCGTTGATGGCTGTAGGAAAGTTGTAGTGCTTGACATCTTAGCAATGTTTTATTGTGTCGAGGCTTATGTTCTCTTAACGCATCCATTCACATGCCACAGTTCTGAATTTATTCTTCTCTTGCTAACTTTGCCTTGTGAAGTTTATAGAATAACACTGTCTAAATTTCATTCAGCTCTGGCGTTTACAATTCCCTATCCTCCTATCCTCCAATCTTACTACGTCCTTTGTTTTTCTTATCCGCTTTCGAACAGTGAAGATTGAAAGCAAGCATCTATGGTTGGGAATATCATAATGCCGCTATTGTCAACGGGCTGCAGGCATGAAGATGGGCGAACGTACCAAGGTGCAGTGGCTGAATGAAACTGCTGAAGTCGAAGCCAGGCATGTTCCCGTATCGGGCGAATTTTGAATGAATTGAGCTAGCAGGCGACACAAGCCTTTCAGTATGCGCAACTTGAGTATTTATATCACTGCGAAGCGTCCACTCTATTTCTATCCGTCGCGAAAACGCGGCAATTCTACACTCAAAGTCAAATTCACTTGTACTGAGTTGAAGTTAAGTAGTCTATACCAAGTGCAGCTGACATAGCCTGTAGCGACGATCTCAACCCGTCATAAACGTCTCCCAGTGCTCTTCAACTTCAGGCCATAGCTCCAAGCGCGACGTCAAATTCTTCAGTCACAGTCTCGATCCATCTCGAGTCATCCTTCACCGGTTCCCATCCCAACTCGCGACTCCGATCGCCCCTCGTCTCAGATCTGCAACCCATCAGCGACGCTCATGAACAATAACTATCCAACTTACCTCGAACACAATCCAAGCTCAGTGAGATGCTCATCACCATCGAACCATGCTTTGCTAACCTCCTTCAACCCAACACTCTCCGGCTCAGCGGCGAGTTTACCTCGATGATGGCCAACTCTTGCAATCTCCTTCGCTATGTCAAGCCAAGACTGTTTCCCATGGTTTGCAAAGAAGAAACCCTCTTTCCCAAAGGGCACATCTCCGTCTTTAACAATCCTTGCTAATATGAGCGTGTAGAGCGCTGCAATGTCTTCAACATGCGTGTGATCCCAAACTCCCAGCCCTTCACCAGCATATATCGCCCGGCCTCTTTCAAGAGCAGCCCGAACCATTGTCGGGATCTGGATCGACGACTTGTTAAACAAGCCCGTTCCCCTACCATAGATTAGAGGGGAGCAGATGATATGGGTCTTAACACCCAACTCTTCACCAAGTTCAAAGACCGTAACATCAGCAGTTCGTTGATGATAAGGCTCAATACTTTCCCTCATCTTCTCATAAGAATAAATATCGTCTTTATCTGAAAACACCTTCGTCTCAATGTAAGCTTTCGACACAGGTCTATCGCCAAAGTTGGAGGTTCCCGAGTTGTGAATGTAGTAAACGTCACGCCCTGTTTGGCGCTTCCGCTGTGCGAGACCGTGGATGAAGGCTTGGGCGGAAGGGACATGATAACCGTTTGCTGCGTGGATGACGATATCGTGTGCCGAAGCTACTTCAGTGAGAAAAGCTGTATCGTCGAGGTTTGAGAAGAGAAGAGGTGTTATGGTTTGGGAGGATAGAGCCGAGGCTTGAGATTCAGTGCGGACCAGGGCTGTTATGTCGAGTTCCGCGAGGGATGGGTTTGAGAGGATCGTTGTTAACACGCTGCCACCACTGAGCTTATAAGTCAAGCGCTTCAAAGGATGAGAGGGGACAGTTACACGTAACCGGTTACACCTGTGATGAGAATTCTCTGAGTTTCCATAATGTTCGTGGTTGATAGGCTGAGTGTTTGGAGGTTGAAGTTGTGAGTATCATCAAGGAACATGCATCACCATTTGAGATAATGGCTAATCTATATTTTGATTTAAAGCATTTGCACACAAGTAAATCATATACGCATGGAGTATAGGGAGTTGCCGAAAGGAGAAATCGGAGGTTGTATGGAGACGCCTTCGGGGTTAAGGGCCCGGACTTAGCAACACTTGATCTTTCAAGCGGATATAAAACATGGCATGCAGATTTGACGTAAACTTACTTCTAGGGCGACATGGAGGACTAATAGAATTGTGTTGATTGACTGACGATGATGCTCACCTGACTCATGACATAACGTCCTGGGAACCAGCCCAGTAGCATTTTGAGTCTGCAGTATATGTCTAACAACCAGACACAAATTGAATGCCCTTAGTGTATTATACATAATTATGTCAGTTTGGAGTATGCACCTGATGCTGATCACAATGTCAGGTTCCATTGTTCTTTGGTGCAGGCATCGAGCTCCCATCGGCATCGAGAGTTTGGTCTAGGCGATGACACCTGGCAGGCCATGAAATCACCATACATTGTTCCACAGATACAAGTACAACTTATCTAATGCTGCAAAAGGACAGGACAAGGGAAGCAGTACATGGTACCAGTCATCAATCGAATCAATATTCGTTAGCTCCTCTGGGACGAGACCAGTTCCGGACGGGATCAGTCGACAGTCAGCGTGTCCTGATATACACCGAGACTTATCACCGACTTACTTACAGAGAAAAGGATTGTGACGATTCTAAGGCAAGCGGGCTGTCCTTGCTATTTCGCCTGCTGTTTGGATTGGATGATCATGAAAAGCTATCCAGTTATCTTGGTCAGAAGTGTGTTTTATATTTGAGCCCGGCCCAAACGACTCTTCCAGCGCCCCAAATTCATAAACATAGCTATAGCCAGGAAGTATGGTAGGAATATGTCTTGAATGTCCTGCAACATTCGCGACTGTACTCGTTTAGTAGCCAGTTGATAGCCCAAGTGGTGCAGCCTCCCATTCAAAGAGGCTAATGTTAGAAGGCCCAAAATCTGACAGGCTATCGAGAATGTAGTCGCCTTGCGCCTATTGGACATTAATGCTGAAATGCTTTGTCTTGTCAAAGAAGTAGGCGTAATGCGACATTCCTTGCCTCTCGGTTCGCATTAGTAGACGCTTTTTTCAAGTCTTGAGACGCAAGGGTTTTTGAAAGAAAGACGTACATAAACTTGACTGTAGGCTAGAAAATAAATTTAGATCTATTAAAGATAGCTTTCGCTATCTGGCGATGATGTGAATGTCACTGTACGTAGAAATGCATCGAGTACGGGAGGAATTGAGATGTGCTGAAGGTGCGCGATAAGCTTTCGCGTGGGGGCATCTTACAGGGCATCTTAAAGGGCACTCCACCAGGCGCTGCGCAAAAAATGTCACGGCGGGCGCATCCTTTGACTTTATTATTCTAGATGCGATAGATTTTCTGGTTGCTACTCGTCGACCGAGCATCCTTCTATATGTAAATATGGAAGAAATAGACAAAAAATTGATACAAATTAAATTAAAAAGTCAAGTCGAGAAATTAAATAAAAGAACTAATTAAAAGCAATTGATTTGCGGGTTGTTTCATTGTTCTTTGGGTGTAGGTAGGTTGCCGTCCTAACTAGTTCAGTTGCTATAGCGGGGACCAGCGCACCTCGGCGTATCCAGACGCGGAATCTCGTCACATGAGTCTCGAGTTGGCAATCTAACACCAAGCTTATTGTCTCTACTATTGCCTATTATTGAGTCTACCTAATTCCATTTTGTGCTATTCATCGTCTTTCAAAAACACTTTCTAAATTCACTCTTAACCGTTATGCATATGCTGGAGCGACAATCCCACTGCCGCAGTCCTGATGTAGATACTGATTTCCAGCTTCCCAATCGTCAGGGAACAAGAAAACTCCCAAAGCTAAATCAAGCTGTCAGAAAGTACCTAGCCTAAATCTACTGTATTGCCCTAACTTGACATAAGGATTTCTTCCCATGGGCATAGAAGGGTCTGGTGTATTGAATACTCCAACGGAAATATTGTCGCTTGAATATGCTAAGGTGAATCGCGTGGAGTGAAGTTTAGATCTCTGTGAATACTAAGACTAGACATCTTTGATTGTATATTGCAGTTTAATTTCTCTGCAATGATCAACACAAGCGGGTTTTCGTCTTGATGAAAGGCCATGATCTCAGCTACCGGGTCTCTGCTTCTGGGCAATTCAAGAGTTTTGGTCCTGGTTTTATTGTAACATCACTGTTTAGAGATTTGTTTTAACTGTTTAATGAACCAAATACATAGCCATTGCTCTGATAAGGGTCACCTTTGACTAGAGCTCATGTTAGGCTTGACTGTGCCTGCAAACTTTATGAACGTTTTACGGGTTCCCAGATACACAATCTCCCCGATCCAATGGCAGGGACATATTAATATTCGGGACATATTCCATAAAGCAGATCCCAGGGCTGCATTCAGAACAGATGTCCCTTAATATGTAGGAGCTTCCTAGTTACATAGTTTGAGTCGCCCACGATGGTCAAGTCTGGCAGCAATGAGCTCCAGACCGGAAGGGCAAAGCAGATTTGCAAGATAAAAACAGGTCATTTGATATGTTTTGTAAGCCTTTCAAGGTACTTTCCATGGGCAAATCGTGTCGTTGAAAGTCAGTGCCGCAACTCTCTCACCTCACGACAAGAGAGCAATATCGGCGATCATGAAGGCAATCAACCGTCCACAGTTGGGACTTACACATTGTTTCCTGTTCTCCAGGGCCTAAATTTCAAAACTGCTCATCCAAAGATGCTATTGATGGCGCCCCGTGACAGACAACGTCTTCCGCTAAGGAATCTCAACGTTTACAAAGGTGCGACATAACTCAGGTTTACATGTCATTTTCCCTCTCGGGCTCCCGTATCCTACACTAGAACATCCTTAGAGAGGTCAGCCGAGATAAATTTCTGCCATCTTCGTAGAAGGTGATACCATTAATCTTTGTTCTGGAAAACTCCTTATTCGCCAAAACTGTCTCTGGGGTTCTACAACACACGTGTACGGGCTTGCCACCAGCACTTGCTGATATACCGAGACTGCGAGTCACGCGAGGTAATAAAGGTAATTTTGCAACCTCGTCCTTAGCTATCACATATATGGAAGGACTTCAGGGTGTGAAAGCCTCCTTGACGAGACTCAAGTATTGGGAGACCTAATACTGACAATCTTGCTTCCGCTGAGAGACCAGGGCTGAGAGGGAAGCTTACAGAGGATGCTGATCAGTTATGTGTTGCTGCCCAATGAGAGGCAGACACGCGTTTAAGCAGCCTTGACCAGAGGCCATCTGACCGACATTCGGACTCTTGTATCCAGGATCCTGACGGAAACGCTGTCAGAGCCGGGCCTTTCCTGTATATCAAGTCTGCTGTATCCTTCCTCTCCAAAGAGCTTTTTAGCGTTGCAAGGCGAAGAGCTTTATATGAGGGCGACGGCAATGGGGGAAAATAAGGATATGCCTTGGACCTGTTGATCCTAAACTCGCTTTCGCTTAGGAGGCGAAGATTTCTTACTTCTTGTCTGAAACAGGTAGGGCGCCTCCGTCGAGCTCCGCTTAAGGATTTCCGTCTGCGACTAATCAGTTTAGGTAATAATCAGGGTGAGTTGCCACCTTACCTCTGTCGCAGTAATGTCTTGATACTGCCTTGTTTGAAGTTTGTGGCAAAAGCACAACATCATTCAAGCAAGTGTATTCGGGGCTAGTGAATTTGTATTAGGTAGTTTTGTATCCCTGTTTCTTGGACAGCCCAGCTAGCCCGATTAGTGTACCTCTTGTACGCTATACAAGGTTCGTATAAATTGAGCTTAGTGTAGTAATATATTAGATTAGAATAATAGAATAAACGCTTATGTCTAGGTAATACCTTAGCTAATTATTAATAAGCTCTAAGTATTAAGTAAGGGTATATTATTACAGTATTTCTTGCTCTTCAGCCTGTCTCCCTGTGTAAGCACACCACGTTCTATCCTTTGACTGCTCCTCATGAGTATGATATTGTGCCTCTCTATTAGCTGGAAACTTTGCTATAACTAGGTTACTGACTTGGTAATAGTTGAGCCACGTCCTGTCTCTTCAGCTAGCTCAGCGTGTAGTGATTCAAGCTCTTCCTGCGCTAGCTTCTCGTTATAGTCTTGTGCATGCTCAAAGTCCACTAAGCGGACATGCCCGTTATAATTTTCCTCAACAATAAAGTTATATCGGTTTACGTCTCCATGCACAAGCCCCATACCTCCCAGTCCATGCAACCGCCTCAACACAGCTGTGCATTGTGCCAAGTCATCCGAGCAAGCAAACCTGCCTTCCAGCCTTTCCATGAGGAAGCCCATCACGCGCCCGTTCTCCGTTAAGTGGCCCAGGAACTTAGGCGCAATAGATGGGCCGTCATCTGGTTGTTGGGATTGAGTCAAGACGCAATACGCCCACGTCTCGCGAGTAAGGCTTGGAATCTGCCACTCAAAACATGCGATTTTTGCGACAGCTGGTCGGCCTTCGTAGGTTGTCTCAAAAACGCCAGATCTAAGGCGCTTTGTTTTGGGTAGGGATAACACATCGATACGCTTCTCGTGCCAAGTGAATGTGACCTCCTGCAGTGGATCGTCGGAGGCGGTTGCGGCGAGCGAGCCGTCCCTGTTGCGCGAGAGTGCGATCTTGCTCCCTGATATGTTTGACAAGCAGGGCAATTGGGGAATGAGGAGGTAGGGGCGGCACATGGTGTCTTCGTCGAAGACATCGCTGGGAATAGTAAGGTAGTAGACGCGCTGTCCAGAGCGGATGCGGTACATCCCTTCCTCGTCAGAGATTAATTGCGATAGTATCTCCATGGATTCGCTTGGGACGACCTCCCCTGAGTCCGGCTGAGTAGAAGGCATTGCAAGAAATAGTGGTTTTCTGTCCTCGAGAAGACAATATAGAGCAAACAATCGATGGCCAACAACAAAATTTTGGCATGGTTCAATGTCAGAAGAGACTAGGAGGAAGTGTCCTCCATAAGGAAACATTTCCTGGTAAGTATCTTACAGTGCTGTAGCCCTTGGCGCACGGTCACTATTTTTGTTCAGCGCTAAATGCCCCAATTAGACCATTGCAATGATAATTATTAACAAATGTCTCATAATGAACCGAATGCATGTGCTGCCGCGCCAATCAAGATATGGCTGCGACGCTTTTTCTCCAGACTCAACAAGGGCAGATTGCCATCCACAATGTCTACAATGTGAACCAGCCCGCCAAGGACGATCGACCCAAGAGACATATCGATGTCAAGGAACTCGTCAAGGACACCACGCGCGGTAAACTCAACATCGTGGTCGGCGACTTCAATCTTCATCTCTCTTTATGAGGGGAGCTTTTATACAAATCGACCAATTATACTCCAGCTGCCAAAACCCTCGAGGATGAGATGATCATCAAGGCGAAGATGGCACTCTTGACCAAGCCGGGCACTGTTACTTGCACTAGAGGTGGTGGCAATGACCATTCCACAGCCTCATGCATCGACCTCACCTTCATCAGCCGCGCCTTGCTTCCCCAAGTCAAGCATTGGGGAGTCTTTCAAGACAACCCGTGGAAGCCGAGCGATCACCGCCCTATAAGGACAGTCCTGGACATGAGGTGTGGCCGAGATGACAGTAGGATCCTGCTCTGGAACCGTGTCAACAGCAGAGCTTTTCTCGAAGCTGTCGCAATGGGTCTTTGTCAACTCGATGGCATGCCAGTGGTCTCCCGTCAAGACGTGGATGCCTTTGCATCAGCACTCATCCAGATTATTTACGAGTCTATACAGAAGCATGTCGACAGCTGTCTTACAAATCCCCCTCACAATAACAGCTGCTAGATCCTCGCCTGTGGAACATCCCCAACGAAGCCCTCAAGCTGTGTCGCACGTTAGTAGCACCTCACATCGCTAAGCTTTTCAACGCATGCATCAGGCTTGGCTACTACTTGGCAGCCTTTAGAAAGGCCATTACGGTGATGGTACCTAAGGCTGCTAAGCCTGGCTACAACCATCTAAATAGTTGGTAGCCTATAGCACTCTTATCGTATCTCGGCAAGCTATTTAAGCGGTTTCTTGCCTAAAGCCTGAAGAAGCTTGCATTAGATCACAGGCTTCGTCCCGAGACTCAATACGGTGCTCCGGGCAGATCAATGACAGACGCTCTCAAAGCCATGTTAGGTGTCGTTCGCAAAGCCTGAGCCTGGAAACCAAAAGGCGGCATATCTCAATTGTACGCCTCTATGGTTGCACTTGATATATCTGGAGCCTACAATTGTGTTGATCTCATCTTACTCCTCCAGACTCTTGCCGACCGCAGCGTCGCTACATGGTTTCTCCGCGTTATGCATTTGTTTCTTTCCGACCGCTCTATCGTTCTCAAACTGCCCCAGAGCGTTTCAGACCCTTTCTTCGTCAACATTGGCATCCCCCAAGGATCCCCGCTGTCCCCCCTACTCTTCTTACTCTACACGGCGCCATTGCTTATAATGCTGGCTGAAAAAATCAAGAAGCTGGATCGGCCAAATGTTAAGGTCCATGTCTTTGCCTATGTGGATGACACTTACATCATGGCTGTCTCCCCCTCCTATGAGGAGAACTGTTCCATCTTGAAGGTATTCCACGATCTCATCATGTAGTGGGCCAAAGACGCTCATCTGTCCTTCAATCCGGAGAAGTCCCTGGTGATGCACTTTCAACGCGGAGTAAGTGACGCCAAGCAGAAGAGTGACCAACGGAAACGCAAGGACCTCGGGTTGACCGACACGCCAGAGGTTGAATCCCCATGCACGCTACTGCCCGAGATCGATGAGCTCAGGAACAACCCAGAATGTCTTCAGCAGGAGAAGCTTCTGGTTCTTGGGCTTATGTTGGATCCCAAGCTGTCATTTGAACACCACTTGACCCATATCGAGGAAAAGGTTAAGGCAGCATTGAGGTATCAAAGACGGATATCTGGGGCCAACTGGGGGATGACGCTCGAGAGGACTAGGCAGTATTACATCTGCAAGATTCGGCCTGTCGTTTCCTATGCTTGCGCAGCATGGTTTGTCTGGCGTCCATACGAGCCGGGTCTGCCGGGTCTACACTGCTCATTGCCTACTGGCCAGATGGCGCGACTCCAGAAGCTCCCGTACAAGTGCATCATGCTGTTGTCCGGTGCGATACGTGCCACCCCACGTTGTATCCTGCAGAAGGAGTGTTTCATTGACAGCATCGAAGTTTTCCTTTACCGCATGTCGATGTCTTGTCGCGCCAAGTCTTTGAAGGTGCGCCCTCACGACTTCTGGTTCAACAAGCTACCCGAACACGACGAGGATGGAAGATTTCATGAAAAGTTTCACGACTACAACGAAAGCGCCTTCGATGTCCTCAATCGCGGGGCACGGGTTCTATTCCAACAAGCTGGGAAGCGATTTCAAGATACTTGGAAATGTCCGCCAAAAACAATAGTTCTTGAAGCTTGGAGGAACCCGGTCAACCGCAACAGGGCCATCCGGCAGCAGGCGATTCGGCAGGCGACTGAGACAAGTGAAGGGATACGATAATCCCATGAGATTAGTCGATCATTTCGATTATCGCTATCTCGAGAAAATAACATTCTCGGCTACCGCTATAGCAATACGTTTCCTGAACAAGCTGCCCCCTGAGCAGCGATCCCAAGTCCGCAAGGTCACATTGCATGAAGACTGTCCATCAGTCAACATGCCTTCACTTCATGCCCAGGGTCTGGTCCCTTTCTTTAAGAAGCAATCCATTACTTCGAGTGGAGCGCCGTGTCAGTCTTTTTGGCTGTATAGACAACTTCGCGGGGCCGAATACGGACTGGAAAACTCGAACCGAGACCGGGGACCTTGATGGCTGCTCCTTCCTCCCAAAGTTACAATCCTGGGTTATTGACGCTCTTGCTATACGGGACTTGGATGTTCCCGTAGGCTCTTTTACTTTTACTCTGGACGGCGGTGCCCATAGCGATTTTTGCACCGACGTTTTCCAGAGGTGCGTCCTCATGGGCATTGGCGAGGTCGAGGCATTTCATAAATGCCGTGAACTAGGCCTTTTCAGATCTCTAGAACCGATGTGTAGTCGGGTGGACCGCGTTTTCCTTGATCCTAGATTCAAGGTAGGGATTGACCACTTGGTGAACAAGACATCGATCCTGCGTTCTGATTTTAACCCTGGAGTTCCGGTAGATCCTGACACATTGGTCGAGGAAAGTAAAGGATTTGATGATTTGGAAGACCTTGTTAGGAGATGGGATTATGAAGCAGCGTCTTTTGGCTGCAAAATGCCTCCTGATCTATTTACGATATCATGCTACCTGCCGTATGTGATATTCAGACCAGGGAGCAGTATATCGAGTCACAGGGAGGAAGAGTTAAGGAACAAGACTCGTAACCAAAATGGACCTCAAATGTATAGGTGCGGATGAGGTCTACATAAGCCCCGAAGCAGTTTGTTGTCCATGGAGAACCCGGTTCAAGACAAGGGAGGACGTCTCATATACCGAGAATTGGAACTAATGTACATATCGCGAAGAACCCACGCAGAATCTCATTTGCATCTACATACAGCATCTCCATTGTGTGCATTGGCCTATATCGGAGACCGGATTGTACTGGGGCATATGTATTGTCAATACCACATTTAGGTGTTCAAAAACTATACAAATATTCACAAGCCCTCTCAGCAATTGTATACGAGGCGGATGCTTCAGTCCTTCGAATGTTGAGACATCAGATGAGTATTCTCTGTACCTCTCTGACTCTGAAGAGTTAGTGGAAAGCGCACAAATCATTGTTGGTTTTGAAGAGGCAGGTCTCGGTTCTGGTAACACCTCATCGCGAAAAGAGAGCGGGTTCAGAGATTGATAGCACAGCTAACCCATTGAAGTGTCTGCATCCGCCGATCTTGTGCAGCTGAAGCATGGCCTGTCAAACCCAGGCTGTTTGCTAACACCGTAGCCCGACGCCCATGATCTCACTACGATAGTCACCTCTATTTCAATCTTTCAATCGCTGTTTGTATCCTTCATGTGAATCTCTTCATTGGAATTCAGTAGCGAGAGTATAGTTGAGCTGCCAAATAACGACGCGGCTTCACGGCTCGGAACTGATGATGCAGATGTGAACTCACGGAATGTCCGACGTAGCGTGCCGTGTCAGTCAAGAATCGGTCTTGTGCTCGTCGTGTGCGGATGTTGGTGTCTCATTGCCGATCGATGATTGAGCAGCAGGATGCGCGACGAGAGCACAACAGTACGATTCAGTTGCCAAACATCACTACACAGGGGTTCGGTGCCCTCTATTTTACGTAGTCCGTTGAGTCTTGTGTAGTGCATCTCATGTCGTCATCGTGGCAGCCATCAGCGTCGAGGATGTCAACAGGGACTCGGCGCTGCGCATTTGAGACACGGAATGATAACGCAGCTCTGGATTGGGGGTAAGACTGTGGATACTATCTCTCCCAGACCACGCGACTTGTTTCGATGAGAAAGTCAAGGCACTAGGCCTTCAGCTCGACCTGAGCTGTCGTCATGCCTAAGTGGCGATTGAAGCGAACAGAGCGGGAGCGAGGACATCACAACTGGGCATCCCCACGAGAAACTGAGCTTTTCTGAGCATTTGCATACTCAATTAATATCCCTTAACCAGTTATCGCTCATTTAATCACATTATACTCATTACTGTGGAAGCTGGACGACTCTTCATCGATACGTAGACGGGCTTGGAACGCAGGGCTGTCACTCAGCCGGATTAGCAGCAATAACGCTGTTTTCGTTCAGATAACGACATATAATTAAATTTCAGACTCAAAAGGCTGATATTATACTACTAAGAATTACATTCTCTGCCGTTCTTTGTTTTGGCGTTTTGGCGTTGACTGCCTCGTCGCGAGCATGGTGGATTCATGCAGATGCTCAACTGTAAGTCCGCGATATTGACAGCAACGCCGCCTTCGTAGAGCATTGTAGGGTTGATCTCGATAAATTAATACTTCTAGATTGATCTATCGGCAACAATGGATGCAGCGTTTGCGATATGACGCCGTGCGGTACCGCCCCCTTGGGTACACAGTTGCAGACTGTTCGCTTGCATCTTGGCGATGATGACTCCCATAATGCTTCTGCGGCCTCAACAAGCGGATTAAACATGTAATACTGTCTTATAATCTTGACTGCTCGCACTGAGGCCCGTTATTTCTGTAATGTGCCGCTCTGCGACAACGCTTTCTTCAATGGGCCATCGCAGACTCTGGGCTTGTGACCCTGTGATACTGCCAGCAACAACGCACTTGTATCTTGAATTAACTCGCTCGCCGCGAGACACAGCCTTGCTTACTAGGTCCACTGCTATCAAGCAATGTATTCTCAAGTGCTGGGGCTCTGCGACAACGTTGTCCTGGTCAGCGATCACCGACTGCGGGGACGAAACTCGGCGATAATGGCGGCGCCAACGCCTTTCCAACTCAAACAAAGATGATCTAGACAACAATAGACTTTAATTAGTAAGATGGCAATATCAGTTATTGTAGTTTCTGCCATTTGTGACTTTGCAACATGCGCGTCTGATCTTCTGGTTGAACACCAGTTGTCAATTGCTCAATCGCAACTCTGCAATTGCGACCACAAAAGTGCATTTATGGTTCGAATTAATGTATCTACTGTCTTTGTGGGTTCTGTTAATTGGATTAACATTATAATATTGCATTGTTTATGTCATTTGTGACTTTGCGATACGTCCTTGAGTTTTGAGCGTTGGACACCAAACCACCGATGCAGAAAGCTTCAGAGATCCTTGCATCAATCTTATTTCTCGCTATTCCATTGAGTTGTGGCGCTGCGACGCATCCTTCTGTTGGTTGGGTCAATCGACGACAGAACGAACAACAGGGTAGGCGGTCGCAAAATGTCGATTTGCTATTCAACAATAATGACGCCAATGATGCTTTTATCGACCTGATAATAGTATTTTACGACATTTGAGACTTTGGCGATTGAGGGAATGCTATCTTATCATGGTATTTCTGAGGTTTGCGATTTTGTGATTTTGGGGATTTGCGTCTTGGGCCGGTATAGCGTCGCAGACGGGACTGTAACTCGGCGATAACGAGAGCAACAAGCAAGCTGAGGCCTTTAAAATATGGTCGCCCCAAAAGACTATATTGAAGATTGATATGAAGGTATTTATACTTATATAGCTCCCAGTTTGCATGTTTGGAATGGTACCTTCATGTCTAGGCATGAAGCACTGCGTCGCGATTGAGCCAACTCGACGAGATATCTCCCCAGGGAACCAGCTGTTATACATAATGGTCATGGCAATCAGGCTGCATCAGTTAACCTCCAAGCAAGTCTCTCCAAGGCCTTCTCTAGCTAAGTCATGAACGTGAAATGCAGCTCTGCGGACGGTTGCTGGGCAGACGCAATTGACCAAACAGGACAGCTTCAATTCGACACCAATCATTGCCGATAAGAGTCTATATTTATCAATCTTTGGATGCTTCTCCTGTACTGCCGACTTGTCCAGGCTGTATCTGCTATGCGCAATGCTCTCACGTCCCGACACAAACAGTTATATTGCGCTCACCAAAGGGGTCGACCCTTCCGGACTGCTGTTCTAATCTTGGGGAAAGTCTTCATACAACCACGGGTCATCAAGCAGTTCTCTTGCAGTACTTCTCTCCTCTGGACTCCATTTTACCATTCTCTTGATGAATCGAATAAACCTCAGCTTCTCCTCGCCGCTCATGCAACTAATGGTATTTTCAAAGCTGAAATCGCCAGGGGCTGGGACAAGTCCAGGATTTTATGAGCTCGCCTGGGCACACACACACGGTTTAGTGGCATCTGGTTGCTCAGGGTCCGCTCACATACCGTCGGGTTTGTAAAACACGGGAGTTCTTTGGCCGCTAGACATTAGACTCTGCGGTGGAGGTCCGATCAAGGCAGAAATCTGACCCAGGTGCGATTGGTCGTCATATTCATCGGCCTTGCCGGGGGATGTAGGATTGAAAAGGCTCTTTCCCTCGAGCAAGTCCCATAACTGCTGAAGAGTTAGCATTGAATGTATGGGAATGGTTGGCGTTACCATGACTCCTAGGCTCCAAATGTCGGCAGAGTATGTGTAGCCTGCATTAAGTATAACCTCTGGTGCCCGGTATATTTCTCCCTGGATGGCACCGGTATGCATTTGGCCTGGCTCTGCCCGAACAGACAGATCGAAGTCTACAATCTGAATGATTCCTGTCGGGACAGAAAGTGGCCCGTAGTTATTTCGAGAAAGGTAGATGATTGTATGTTCATCAATGTGTTTTTGTGGCAACGGATTGTCGAACTCGTCCTGAGCGTCTCGTTCAAAAGTCGAAGGGTCCTCAATTTTCACCATTATGTTGTCAGGCTTGAGGTCTATATGAGGTCAGAAAAAGATCAAGGGGCCGACGTAGCCTATAATCTACCTGTATGAACAATTCGACACTCGGAATGGAGATAGTCGAGTGCATGCAAGATCATTTGCATCAAGATCTTTAAAATGTCTGGAGGTATCACACTGCCTATATACCTTATTTGGTAGAGCCACAAAGGTTCACGCAAAGCCTCCAAGACAAGACAGCTGCGGGTTGCCAATGCACCTTGTAGTTCAAAGGAGTCAGAGAGCTTCCTGATGAAATGCCAACCTTTATGTTTGGGGTTCACTTGAGAAATATGTCTCATAATTTCGAGTTCGTTTGCCTTGGGTCGCCGTGAGCGTTGGTTGGTTGCATTGACCTTGACGGCGACATATTTCTCGGGCGACCAGGGCCAGCTGCAGCACGTACGTTAGATCATGTCATTCTGGAGCTGATGAAGATGCGGCCAAACCAACCGGTTGAGATCTCTAGCCAGCCACACAGTGGATTTGGCACCGTAGCCAAACTTTGTAGCAATCTGATAGCGTCCGTTGAGGACTTGACCGAGGTGGAGGTGAACAGGGTAGAATCGATCAGCATGATAGTTTGGTGTCTTCTCTTCTTCCACTAGGATTGAAGGATCGAGTCGCGGCGCAACGGCCGAGGACATGGGCCATGGTTGTCGATAGAGCGCCATTAAAGGCCAGGCCCTGGTCATTCTGTGTATATAGCGAGCGATAAAATCAAAGCCAGCATAGGATGGATGGTTCAATGGGGGCCACCGTTGAGCAAACAAAGCGTCGCATGAGGAAGCGAGGTGTTGGTTGACTGATTGATTACCTTAGGTACCTTACGGTGGAGTAGGTACCTACACTAGTACACAACGAGTCTACTCCTCCCAGACGGGAGGAAGAGGCTAGCGATGTATAGACGAAGTCCATTCATCAAATGAGGGCAAGGACTTCAGTCGATGGCAGGTGCCTAAGTACTAGCAATAGGCTCTATCATTATATTATGCGTCAACCGCCCCTTTCTGTTGTACCGCCTCGTATTCAGAAAGTGATTCTGTCATGGCTGCGACGTTTCGGGGTCGTACCTTAGATTATATCACTCAGGCCTGGTATAGGTTACTAAGCTTCCACTTGGTGTCCAGGTTAGTTGACTCTACCGTGGCACGGGGTAGGCCACTTACAAGTTCAATGGTCGAGGCAATTGACCTTGAATTAACCTCAATACGGTCTTGAGCGCTGTATAGGCAGTTCAACTAGTATATTTCAGTATCAAAGGCTCCACACTAAGGTACATTAGACCTAACCCGACCTCGCTTTCGCAGCAACGCTCAACTTAACTCCTGATTTCTTTTTGCCCTAACATGGCGACTCTCGACTTCAGTGAATCTAGGTTCAGCAGACAACTACTCTTATACCTAAGCCACTCAGTTAAAGCTAACTTAGGACTTATATTCATACAGCCAGCATCTCTCTCGCCCGTCATTGGTCCCATCATAACTTCACCCAACCCTCATCATGACACCTCCCAGCTCCAACCCCCAACGCAACCACGATTCTTTTCCCAGCCCACAACATACCACCTCATTCTACATCATCCTCTCAACAATAATCCACCGCTACTCTTCTCACCATCATCACCCGTTTCCATTCCTCATCAGCCACCAAACCGTCTGAGCCACCGACCCATAGTGGTCTGACCCCCCATCACACCACGTCAGTTTCTCGCTCTCCATCTACCGATGCCGCGCCTGATATGTACGTGTTCATCTCACTTACACCCTGCCCCTCATTAAAGTCCCTGCATAGACCCACGAGGCCAGCAAGCGAAGGTGAGGCTCAAACGCATGTGAATTGCACCATCGTGAGTCAAAGTCAACCAGAGGCCCAAGTCACCAAAGTGTCACTGAGAGAGAACAAGATTGAAAGAGGACATTAGATGTATTGGAGATTGTTTATACTATCCAGGAACCATTCCTGCGTTTTATGTAGAAGCCCATTTGATGGCAGAATGTCCGCTCAATGCGCCGAAAATAACAAAATGCCTTTCCCAACCCCATGTTCTTGAACGCCAGAGGTAAACGCCTGATATCATGATTCATCACACAAGCTCGAAGCATTGCGTTTCCAGTTGTGCCGATCCAAACAATAATATCGCAAACAAAAAGCAAAAAAGTAAAAGTAACCCAAAATCTATAACGGTCTTCGCTTTCTATGCCCAGACTCCAGCTGGGGGACCCTGATCCCGCGACATGACGATCATCTCGAAGCCCTCGACGCGATTCCGTAGCTGGCTGTTCTCCCGAGCGAGGCTCTTGTTCTTCTTCTCGAGATGCGCGATGTACTCGGTCGCCTTGCTGAGGATGGTGGCCTTGTTGAGCTTGTGCGCTGGTGCGAGGCCGCCGAGATCCTCGTCGGCGTCCTCCTCCATGTTCTCGGCGCAGGGCTGCTCAAGACGGTGGACCATGACGCGCAGAGCGGGGACGGAGTCGCGAAGGGCGGCGATCTTGTCGTTGAGGTTGGTGCGGTATCGCTTCTCGATCATGTTGTGGGCTGTCTTCTTGGGGGGAGAGCAGTGGCGACGCGTCGCGGGGGGAGGAGAAGTAGATGAGCGGGAAGAAGAGCTTCCGGAGCCGGAGGACTTGCGCTTGCGGGAGGGATATCGACCGTTGGCATCCTTGGAGTTGATACTGTCAAGGGAGGAGGACATCTGAGAAGGGTTGGAGGTAGAGTGCATCATGTTGGACTGAAGATGAGGAGGTTGAGAAGAGATGGAGGGGATGGGAGTCTGGAAGAGAGGCTGAGTGTCGATGTCATTGAGGCCAACTCTGCCGAAGGGGACGGCATCGGGGATGGTGCCTGAGAGGTCGTGTGGGTTGATGGCGGGGCTGAGCTCCATGCTGTTCCGTGATGGGATGGTGGAGAGGTTGATGCCTTCAAAGGGCTCTTGCTTGGGGAGGGCGTCGAGATCAGGTGATAGCGTAGCCTTGTCGTCCCAGTTGACCCAGTCGTTGGAGACGGGGAGCTGATAAGGGTTGTTGAAGACGGGCGAGAGTGGTGAGTCGGGAGAATGAGCCGAATCACCGCTGAAGTCTGCAGGGTCGTAGAAGGATGTAGGAACAAGGTGCTGAGGTATGTTAGAGTGGTCAAGACAATGAATGAGATGGTAGAGCAGAGAGTAAATGGGGTGAGTTGTGGTGAGAGGGTCTTGATATAAAGATGAGATTGAAGATAGATTGAAGATGTTGTTGAGACTCGAAATGGGCAGAGTGGGCTGAGATGAGGTGAGGTGAGGTGAGGGGACAGACGAGGGAGGGGAAACATGTGCCATATAAACGACAGAATGCCCCAGACAAGGGTTCAATGGGGCCAGGGTTGGTTCAATGTGAGTGAGGTAAGGTTCACTTGTGCTGTAGGGTAAAAAGGACCGACAAAACATACCTGTTTGTTCTGGGGATGATCAAAGTAGTCGAATGATATGTCGGCCATTGTGAGGTTTTGCAGAGTCGATGGTTGACTGATGGTGGTGCTTGAAGGTGCTGAGGTGGTGATATTGTAGTTCTCAAAGACTCGGGGCGTGTGGATATGTCTCTTAGGGTGTGCCAGATGGTGAATCTGCTGTAGATGAAAGAGGTCGTGGTGTGAGAGGACTGTGATGTTGTGTTGTGATGTTATTCAGATATCGATGGCTTCCAGAAACAGAGAATGGTCAGACGGGGCAAGCGATATATAGACCATGGAACCAAGAACAAATGAAAAATAAAAAAGAACCCTACGCTGCCCTCAATCGCTGCTAGCTAGCACCCAGAGCGACAGCGCCCGACGAGTCTGTTCCGCGTCATACGACCCGATGGTCGAGCGGCGGGGGCTGCCGAGCTTGGCGGGGGTGTACCTTAGCCAACACCAAGGGCCCTGTCCAGGGGGTACCTAGAACTAACTAAAGCTAAGCTAAGCTAAGGATAACTGAGCCGGGAACAGACAGACAGAGACAAACAGGCAGAGTCAAACAAGACTGCACATGGGCCGTGGGATGGGATTCAGAGGATGGGCAAGTCAATTAACCACTTTTGATACCATCATGGGTCGTTTTCTCGGGTGCCCTCGCACTCCGTCTTCCGCTCTCTGTCTCTCACCTCGGTGACACCCCCTGTAAATCTGGGAATGCGATTTTCACAACGTTTGCCATAACAAGTATCTACCTTGGCTACACATCGAGATCTCAAATGACAAACCCTGTTTTTTTATCTAATTCTGCGTCAAGTTCAAACGGCGGCTACTGACATGCGCACGCAAACGAAATTCCGTTGATTCCCAGCGGCTGAAATGCTGCCGTCCGTCCGTGGGTTTTTTTTCCTTTGATCGACGCCGCTCTAGACTTGTTAGCAGAGCCAACGAGTGCCCTGTGCGTGAGGATGCAAGCAAGCGAGGCTGTTGAAGATTTCCGCTGTGCCAATTACCTGCATTTCCTCAACCAACAATTAATAGTTAGTGGAGGTTATGTTGACACGTAGTGCTATTGAATAGTTCTGGGTTAATGCAATTGAGTGAGAAGCTGTCAGGATTCCTTACCCGCTGCACCTCGGAATTTCCAGAAGGTCCAGAACAGCACTGACCCCTGTCTCACGAGCTGTCAGACTCGTCCGTGCCGCCCAATCATGACTCGCGAGTCAATCATTTCTGGCTCGCCGTTTGTCAAACGAGCTATCCCGTTGATCCCGTGGCGAGATATGAAGTTGTCTCTAATAACAAGCGACGTTGTTACCAATTCAAGACATTGTCGTTGGATTTGTTCCGAGACATGCATTTGTTTATTATTGCTTTCCAACGGTGAATGTAACACAGCGAATTGAATATGCGTGCATGCGTGCTCAGACACTACGCTACGCGGCCATTTCTTAAGCATATCCATCAAAAGGATTCAATAATTCGTGAGACCGTATCCACCATCAGCCTCCCTCAGCCCAGTCAAACCAAACCAAGTCAGAGCTAGAATGTGAAAATTAAAAATAAAACAGCACTAAACACGTCCCGTCTCTTTCACTCATTCATTTACAAGTTAATCCGCATTCACCGAAGCGAAACACAAAACTCGCTCCTCGCCTATCGACCCCCACCCCACGGCCCCGGCACCGTTCCGCGCAGCGCATCGCAGCGTATGTCAATCGCCGTTGGACATTAAAAAACATCCCGAGGCCTAGAAACGTTCTATGTTCTGGCGAACACCGAAGATGGAGTCGCACTGAGACAATTCATCGGGAAATATTATTGCATTGTGAAAACGTGCAGATTTACATGCTGATATGATCAATTTGCATGGTCGAGACCGGTCGGGGGTCAGGGATTGTGTTATCGTCGCGTAGTATGAAGCGGATACTGGTACATTTAAAAGGGAAATGCAATCCAGGAACGAGAATTGGGATGCGATGCAAGATGTGAGGGTATACACATGTTTTCGTGTTCCCACTTGTTTGAATGCCGTGCATGAGGTGCAGCCCATGTCGACGTCTGTTCTCACTCAAGTCTCCATCTCCAACGCTTTCTGCCTCTACCGGCGATGCTCAATTCATCCACCAAACAATCCTCACTTCTCTCCCGAGACTTTGTCCGTACAATTACCTTAATTATCTCTAAATATCCATTAAATCGTCACTCCTCGGATCAATTACGTCGCAATGGGTCGATGATTCACCACTAAAGCAGGCTCCCGTCCGCTGTCCCGGGAAGAACAAAGCAAAGCAAGGAGCTGCACATCATTGAAACCCATCGTTGATACTTCACCCGTGGTGGTGAAAATAACCGGGGTTCAACTGCCAAAAAGTGGCCTGATTTCGCCAACAGCCCATTTTGGACTTGACCTGCCCATTGCCCGCGTGAGCGGAGGGGGCCGGAACGGAGGGCACGTGTTAGACTAGATGTACTCCTCCACCTAACCAGACGAGAAAAGGGACTTGGCTTGCATCGCGGGAAATAATCGTCGAAACGTGCCTGTCGTCGTCCGTTTGATGGTGTGTTTTACGGTATCACGAGCAACGGTGTTTCGGGAATCGCCATTTAAACGCGGGCCTGCCTTGTTCTATCGGCGCGTTCAGGTCTGAGATTCACCGGGTCTTCACCGTACAAGTTACAGAGAGCGGGAGAGCAACACCGAGAGGGGTGAGCTTGAGCTTGCGGCAACTTTTTGCGGCATCCTGCGGCGCGACTAGTGGCATCTAATTCTTTAGAAGGAGAGGGCTGAGACACGGTGACGTTGAAGGGGTTTTGAGCAAGGGACTTGATCATCGCGATGGGTAAGTGATGGGCAATTGCAGATGGTGATGTTCACTCTGATATGATCCTCTTCACCATCGTATTCTCTCTTCACTTTCTTGCTTTGAATCTTGGTGAAGGATCGATATGACGTTAAAGCGTCTGTCAATCTCGTTGATCATCCCCACAGAAATCCAATCAGCCCTGTCCTAGCGTGTCAAGCTATCAGCCTTTGTTCGGATCCGCACTCTCTCACGAGGCAGAGCATCTTGACTCAATCTCATTCCTTCTTCCTTTGCCCGTGCTTTATCTAAATCAGCCACAAATTTTAATTCACGGGACTGTGCAGCTGAACCAGTTCAGTCACAGTCACATTGAGTTGGGAGGGAGGAATTCTGTTGTCGTTGTTTTTTTGTGACAGACATGGCGCGGCGTAAAACGTCCCTGCAGCGGGCCGCGTCGGCTAACCATTTCCATGAAACAGTGTGTGTCGACGATGGAATGCTGCTCTCGTCTCTCCGCAAATTGAATTGACTCCTCTGCAAAATACATGATGTACCTCCACAAGAAAGACTCTCTTTTCTTTTCTTTTTACGGCAGTCACTCACAAGCGCTGACATTTCATCTCAACCCGTCCCTTTCACATACGTAGTATCTTGGTCTCCATCTAAGTTAATCTCGTCTGTCACATTTCTTGGTTCGATTGCGGCAGCGTCCGGTGTCCGTGCTCTGTAAATCGCAACACGATCATCTCGACTCTTTCTATTTCCTCATCTGCTCCTTGTCGTTTCCCCTCAATCGTTCGAGGGGGAGTGATGTCACCCAAGCTTTTTTGCTTTGGTTCTGTACGACCTGAAGCTATTTCGTCTCTTCTTAATTGAAGCTGCACACAGTGAATGGACCCCTGCATAAGCTCATGCTTCAGTTGGTGCTCGCTCGGCCGGGCGGGGGGAGAAGCTCTGTCCTCTTTTCTCTCGCCTCGTCTTGTCTCCACATGAGCTACAAGCTTTGATCCCCAAATTCACGAGGGTGTCGTTTTCGTTTTGCGTCAAACGTTGTGTTGTTCCGCTGTGGCGTTCATGTGCTGTAACTCCAGACATTCCTTTCTCTCTTGACCTTTGTCTCTAATTGAGTGAATGCTACGCTGAGACATCAACGTTGGTGTTGGCGTTGGCCGTTTGCTTGAGGCCTCTGCCCTCTTTTTCGCTTTCCCCTCAATTCGTGTTCGACCCCGGATGGTTCAGTGTGACACCAACAGCGAGAAAACATGATGTCTCATAAAATGCAACTATTCCTTCTTGCATTCGCGTTTGCGACAAAAGGTCTTTTCTCATCACATCTTTTTTGTCTTTTCCCTGCTTTACGTGCATCGACATGATATGCCCAGTGCATCCTTCACTGCTTTAGTTGCCCCCTCTTCATTTTAGCCAAGACACCTCTGCAGGATCTCCCTCCCTCCGTTTGTTTGCCGAATCTCACTCAAACTCGCCCGCTACTGTACTGTAACATCCCGCACCGCCCACTGATCGACACTCTCCCCTTCTGCTTTGGGCTACACGGTGCCTTCAGCTCGCCAATCTAGCAATGAGTTGAGATCCACTTGATTCGTAGCCAAGATTCAACCCGGTCGTAGCCCGTTCCAGACGCAAACGTCAAAAGATGCCTAAGCCATGTGTAAGGAATTTTTGCTCTCTCCTTCGGTCTTGACACCGTGGAACCGGACATCTCGGAGCCGCTTGTGATCTGGGATCTGGGGAGTTAATTCGCACGAGGCACAATCTCATTGAATGATTGTGTGAGATTGATATGAGTTTTGATCCACCGTCAACGGATCCGGTGACATTAAAGGTCGAGTTGAAGATCTTGGCGTTTTTTCCACATGGCATTGTGCGCTAAAGATTGACAGAGTGGAGGTGGCTGGCTATTCTTATCTCTTTTGGCTGCGTGCATGCGTGAAACTCGTGCTCTTGCTGGTTGAAGACTGCGATGCCGGAAGAGGCGGGGGGGTTTAGACGCGGTGGTTCTTTTTAGCGGTCTCAGGTTGAAGGAATTGAGTTCTACTACTGCCGTCCTTCGTGTTGGTCGTTGACATTTGGTGATTGAGCTTAAAGCCCGGCTCCGTGCCAGCCGACACGGGAGCCGAAAAGCAACGATATCGGATCGTGAGTCGGTAATTGAGATTTAATGAGAGGTAGCGAAGTAAAGTTTGAACTTTAATCGATAAAATCTCATATCGTATGGATCTGACGTGGGGCGAATGAGTTGGAGTGAGATGAAGTGAGGTGATCATCGGAGGGCTGGTTCAATTGCGAATCGCCGTTCAACATGAGGACATTATCGCAGAGCCGCATACCTCCGATATGACCCTGCAAAGTGAAAATTCTAGAAGCATTAATTTAATTCTAATTGACCCAGGTTCTTTAGTACGGTCTGTCTAGCACAGCAGTCGACACCTTGAAATGAAAGTGTCGGTGAGTTAGTTCAATCACCACCACAGCGCTGTTCGTGACAGGACACGCAGGACGAGAACACTGGTGCCCAAGTAGACATCGTGATTACAACTTAGACAAGTTTGAACCTTGACAGAGTCACTTGAAGCTCATTAGTATGAGCTTTCACCAATGTCTGGTCCATGATGCCCCGCGAAAAAGGGTTGCGAAGTAGGTTCAATCGCAACATCGAGTAGACTATATCGTCGCCGAGCCGCGCGTCACATTTGCGACCAAAATAAGAATCTTGAGAATATTCAATTAATTACAACCTCATGTAGGCCCATAGAGATACTCAGTCCGAGTTAGCAGTCCTTGTTAGGAGGTGAACAAGAGTTGCCGACTGCGACAGCGCTGTCGTGAACGTGACAGTGCCGTCGCAGAGCCGCATGCGTCTTGACAATGCTAAGATCTCGGTAGGTTCAATAGAGGACGTTTCGCGTGATCTATAAAAGCAAGTCTACTGCCGTGCAATGTGATACGATGTGATGCATCTATCCTATGGCTCTCTCATTACGAGTCACTCGCTGCTTGATGTCTATAGGAAGGGAGATAGGGAGACAAACTGTACATACACCAATCCGAAATCCCATGTAAAGAGACTGTATACTCTCTAAAGAGAGGTCTGGCGATTAGAAAGTCCTGTTGTGGTGTCGCGGTTCCTCGTCTCGCGGCGCATCGTCAATTGACCATCGAAGCATCGCCCCCGACGAACAAAAGCTCAATTGGCTTCGATTTTGCGATACCCTATGTCGAATGGGATACTAAACGATGGCTAGCATACTTCAGGCCATCTAGATTGTCCTGTTGCCATGAGTTGTGGCCTCCTCCCAATCGAGGGCCGCGACATTCGCCGCGAGAGTGGCCAAGACGGCCGTTGGCGCGTCAAACGGACTCAGAAATGAGTAAAAAGAGGTATAACACTCAGCTCCTGACTGACAGATCAACTTTAAATACATTCATGCTTATTGCGATGAGTTTTGTCAATTACAATTCTTCTCGTGACGCTGTTGTGTACAGAATCGTCAATCGATCATCGAAGCAGCATGTCTTTCCATACCGAAATAAAGCTCTGTTGACTCAGCTTTAAGAATATTCTGTATCGCAAGGCCTACTTGAGTATGTCTGAGTGACTTTTATCCTTCTATATCGTTCTTCTGCCATCTCCACGCTGAGTTCCGCGATACCATTCTCGTTGACATTGGGACAGGCAGAAGACTGCCGTTTTCGCGCCCGACCCCGACATCGAATATCCTGAGACTAGGTTCCTATTTCCCAGTTAAGTGATAAGTTCTGCGTATTGCAAAGCTCACTAGAGTGGTCATAGTCCATTGGGCGGCTTTTTGTCATGTCGTCGCTTGTCCTTGGCCGCAGTCGTCGTTCAGCCGTCGAAGCAGTATGCCTTTCTATGCCGAACAAAAGCTCTGTTGGCCCAAATTTCGTGGTAATTAATATCTTTCGGATCACTGCAATAGTTTCGAAAGTGTCCAACTCACTTCACTTGCTTTTTTACCATAACACACGGTATTGTCACCGCTGAGCTCTCCGACAACATCCCAAGAGGCCGCCGGCGACCGCACCAGAGAACCCCAACATTACATTTATCGGGATAAAGTGCCCTCTACCTAATTAAGAATACCTTTTAATGTATCTAGAGACTCATTGAAGTGAGTATAGATCATTGAGCGCCTGGTTGTGATGTCACCGCTCGTTGTTCTCGACGTGATCCTCAATCGTGACCGCCAAAGCACCATGTCGAACGACAACAAATAAAAGCTCTGTTGCTTAAACTTCCACCGTAAAAGATATCTCTCGATCCAATGGAGTGTGTCCAAGGGTACTCCAGCCCATCTCAATCATTCTGTTGCCAGGAATTGCTGTGTTCATCTCGCCGATGTCGCGAGACTGATCACGACTTTGGATGACCGCGTCTCTAGGCCCCAACATCATATGTATTGAGTTTAACTTACCTGCCATCAGTCAAGAGACTATTATTATGTATATTAGTGCTCACTGACGGGAGACTAGTCAATTGAAACGTCTGTTGTGGTGTCGCCGCTCGTCCTTATGCAGGCAACAGTCGGTTGTCAACCATCACCGTCGAGACACATTGCTTACACGAACAAAGCTCGATTGCCTTCGTTTTGATCTAAAACTTTTCTCTCAAGTTATTAGAGCATGTTCGAGGATTTTCAACTCATCTTGAATGTTCTGTCGTGTCAGGCTGAGGCCCGCGACAGCATTCTCACTGATGATGCGAGATTGGTCAACGCTGCCGTCCCTAACAACAGAGCTAATGAGATCAACTGTCCATATTCACTCGAGGAATCTTTTTCATGTCTCCCTCCTTTCATGAGGATGAACCAGTGCGATTGAAGCACTTGTTGTGGTGTTCTCGCTCACCATTCTGCTGCACAATCGCCAATCGTCCACCTTCATCATTGAGACACTCTATCATTCACAATGAACGAAAGCTTTTTTGACTCAGCACTTAGCATGCATTTTGTCTCTCGGTCCATTAGGTCTTGTCTAAGTGACTACTACTCATCTCCGATGTCCTGTTGCAGCAAACTGAGGTCCGCCATAAGACTCTCTTCGATGCTACAAGACTGTCCATGACTGCGACTTAACATCAAAGGTATGGAGATAGACTGCTCGGCTCACAGTCTTGGGGCCTCCCTTATGCCTATGGGTGGTTATTGGAGTGAAATAGTCCCAAAAAGTGCCATGTTGTAATGTCGCTGCTCTTGTTCCGCTGGTCAATCGTCAACAATCACCATCGAGCCACACCATTGCGCACGTCCAACGACAGCTCTGTTTACATAACATTCACGATAATATGTGTCGCTAGGCCCATTGGAGTATGTCTACGAGAGCGGGACCCATCGCAGCTGTTCCGTCGCGACACGCCGAGGTCGTGGAACAGCCGCCCTCAGCAATGATGTTCAATTGAACAGCCCTCGACCACCATTGTGATCAAGAGCTCTTTTTTCATACTCTCGGAGGTTCTAATTGGCTTTTAGATTCTTATCACATTAATAATAGAGCTCTCCGGCTTGTCAACCCCTCTGTGACGGTTGCCAGTGCTCACGCACAAGCAGCCGGAATCAGTGAACTGATCGAGAACAAACACAGAGGACGCTGATTCACTCTCATTTAGTAGAATAAATGCGGATCTCTTTTTGTTCAATTCCCATACAGTCTATTCTTTCTCTCTTCAATCCTCCTCCGCTGCCTAGTCTTCTGTTTGCGCCCCAAGCATCCTGCGACAAAGTGTCTTGATTGTCAAACCAGCACCACCATCAACATCACCAACTTCCATTATCTCTACAACAAGACATCATCGCAGTCATGTTCAACCTCACCTCTCCCTCCGACGCCAGCCGCAAGGTCACCAAGAAAGCTTCGCGCGTGATGTCCAGCCTCAAAAGCACACTCTTGTCAACCCTCTCCAAGACTCCCAAGCAGCATCTCAAGGAGCAGAAGCCCAAATACCAGCTTTGCAGCAATCCCACCATCACTATTACAGATGCAGAGACCGGTGAGGAGTGGGACTTCATTGATCATGATGAACTCGATGGTGATCTGGCGAGCAGCGACGACACTCGCACTTTGAGAGAGGAGCTCGAGATCAATGCGCGCGAACAGGAGGATCTCCTGTATTCGCGCCGTTGTATGAACTAGGCTGCCTCATTGGCAGCTGCTCTACCACTGCTATCTCCAGTTGAATGGGTGTATAGACTGGCATGGACAGAGAGACATGCTGGTTGTTCGACGAAACTCGCCAGTGCCAGTGGAACAGGAGATCTCTCAACGGCGGCAGCATCGCCTCGAGGTTGGCCGTATATATTCTTCATTTCTCCCGCCAAAGCAGACTCTTAGTCCGTTCTTCAGTCATCCTCGACATCACTTCCGTCCGGACAACCATCGACAACATCACACAACAACCCAAACACCAACCTACACTCGCATTCTTGGACGCCCTACACAACAACCTTATTCTCTATCTTCAGGACCCCCAAACTACCAACAACACCTCTCTACACGCACATACACCAACCAACCGACACCATGGGAATGAAGATGCCTTCCGACCCATCCTTCAAGTGGCCCGAGGAGTGCAACAAGCCCAGCATGTTCTCCAAGCTGGTCCAGAAGGTTGCCACCATGATTATGGGCCCCTCCGACGAGGAGAAGGACCGTGAGCTGAAGGAGGGCGTAGTCGTCCAGCCTGAGGATGCCACGGAGCCTTGGGAAGTCGTCCCTACCGTCAAGGACGAACCTTGGAGCGTTGTTGTGAAGTCTCACAACGTCCTGACCGAGTTCGACGACAGCGCCGGCAACCGTCAGACTCCGTACGAGCGCACCTATCAGTACGAATTCGACCGTCGGGTCGTGCAGGCTGATCGCATCGCTCAGCGCAAGGCCGAGATGCGAGCATCTAAGTAGGCGTGTTCCCAGTACCCAGTAGGCGTGTCCTCGTAAGCTGCTGCAGAAGTAAAAGTGATACCCATTTTGTGAGTAATCTTTTCTCTTGGTAAGTCTTTCCGGGCAATGCTAATTGTGCGCCCCTAAATTGGGATCTTGGTCGTAGAATAGAGACTGACTAACTGTGGCTAGGTAGACATGAGCTTCCTTTAGGTAGAGAGCACATAGAATACTTAGACAACGGGACTAGAGCGAGGTGAAATGAGTGCATTGGCGTTGGGATTGAATGGACGGGCTGAATAGATAGACAGCTGATAGCACACTGTTGTATTAAAGCGTCTGTAGATAGGTATTTAATCTGTTGCCCTTATCATCGGCCTCTGAGGCCATCTCCACTAAACTGTGTCGTGTCTAACATAGAAAACTTCTCAATCTCCCTGCAAAAATGCGTTTATCATCTGTCAACAAACTCCGACATCAAACAGTTGATCACCAGTGACGCCAATCGTCGAACAGGTAGCCAAGAGGACTGCCTGTTCGGTACGACTGCTCGCTGCTCCCAGTTTTGCTCGAGTGTCCAAGACTCGCGCGAGTGGTCATGTCACGCTTACTGCCCTTTGTAGTAAACGAGACCTCAGACTTGGCATCAGCCTCCAAATTGTCCGTGGATGTAGAGATCAGTCTGCGTTCCTATTCTGCGACTCTCTCTCCACCTCCACGCCAGAGTCCGTAGAAGCCCTCACAATTCTTCCAAAGCTTGATGGTACCATCCTCCGATCCTGTAGCATACATCTTGCCGTCAGGCGAGAATGCAATTGACCAGATAGGTCCGTGATGTCCTTTGTGTACGTCGAGCTCCTTTCCATCGTCGTATCGGATAACCTTGGCCCATGTGCCAGGCTCCTCACCAACGACTAGCTTGCGACCCTTGAGATCGAGCGCAACACTAGCGATAGTGTAGCTCAGAGGAAAGCGCTTGAGCTCATCCATGGCATTGCGACCACCCCAGAAGTACGCCGTCTTTCCCGCAGCAACAGCGAGAACAGGTAGCCCACCGCCAATGTCGTTAGGGGAGGCATACTGGGAATCCAGTGACACCATCTCGCAAGACTTAATGTCTCCATCAAGAACTTCGTGTCGAATGCAGGCCCGGCTAGGCAGGTCGAGCCATCGGATTGTCTTGTCGGATGCGGTCACAACAATGTTAGGGTCCTGGGTCCAGCAAATGAACTTGATCGAACCGGTATGAACGCCTTCGCCGATCTCGAAGCCAGCAGAGGCGGGGATTGTAGCAGGGGACCCAGTAGAAGACAGCTCTGAGAGATCAAAAATGCGCAGCTTCTTCTCGAAACCACCGGTTGCGATAAGGTCCGAGTTGTCGGGGGGGTAGGCAATCGCACGGACAATGTGATCGTGTTGAAGCGTGTAGAGCAATTCGCCCGAGTAGGTATCCCAAATTTTTCTGTGCAAATGTCAGCGGTGTTGGATCTTGTGGCGGAGAATACTCACGCTGTGAAATCGGCCGATGCAGTCGCTGCGCTGCAGGTATCGGGGCTCAGTCGGGCTTGCCAAACAGCACCCTTGTGACCGATGAAAGTGCCGATCCTATGCAAGTCAGAGGAGCTACCAGATCCGGTGGATAGGGACCTACCAATCGCCAGTCATACCGTTTCGAAGCATAGGGTTGCCATCTATATCATGTCAATATGCGCTCTGAGGAGACAGGGCATTGACGCACCTTTGCAGGCAGAGATCAGAAAGAAGCTGTCAGTCTTCTTCTCGATCTCCTTCTCAGTTTCCTTCTCGAAGCCAGAGAAGGCGATATGAGGAACGGGTCGAGAATGACCGTGGCAGGTCAGAGGATGGTATTGTCGAGGTTCGGAAGCCATTGCGACAGTATAGAGAAGCGAAGACAAGCGGGGAATCGGTTCGTTGATGGAATCTAGCCAATTGCGGCCAGCTGTAGTATTCGATGTCGGTCTAGAGAGGAGCGAGATACCCGATATTAATCGAGGATGTCAAAATTGGAAATGAGAGAGGCCGTAACAGTCGTATGCGTCGTTAAGAGTGGTTTGGATCGTGACTCGTGGCAGAGCTTGTCGCGCGTCGTCGCAGAAGTGTGGAGCGTCTTTCTCGAGCAAATGGCAATGATGAGCCCAAAACTTGAAGGAAAGAGATAGAGAAGCGGAACGTTAAGGTCGTGATTGTATGGGGTCGTGTCGTGAGGTTCAAGAAAGCGTGAGTGTTGCCCCCAAAGCGAACCCCCTTGCGAAGAGAAAGGGGAGGAGAGAGAGAGGAAAGGAGGGCGGTGATGGATTTGCCAAATATTTGCGAAGACGGGGAGGACGAAACAGGTTGGACAGGGAAGGAAACAGCGGCGCGCAACCAAAATGACAGGGTCACGCTTGCCCGACTTGAGCAGCGGGCCTTAGGGAGCAAGAAAACTTGGTACTCGAGAAGAGGATGTCAAAATAGACTCAGTAAAGGCCACCGTAAGCTGAGACGAAAGTCGTCTTAGTATTTTTGTCTTTTAAGATAGAGGAGCTGAGTTTTCTGGCAGCCTCAAGGCGGGGTTACACGACGGGGTCCTTCTTTCCGGTGAGCACCGCCACAAAGCGGGGTATAATTGGGGGCTGCAATGTCTTGACTTGACTTGAGAGACAAAGATATTGAGGAGAAGCACAAGGAATTATTTGTGAGACAGAGAGAGAGGAGTCTAAATGTGACTGAGTGTGTAAGGTTTCTTTTGGTTCAGCGCCAAGTGTTGAGAAAACGACCGGAATCCAACTCTCATATATACATACAGCTCTCTCCTGAGTCCCCTCAACAGCTCTTTCTGCCCAACTCTTGCTAAAGCAGTATCACATGAAGGTATAACAATGACTTACGATATATGCAGCAGTCTAATTTTAGCTTTCTTAATGTATGCTTAAATGCGAAGCAATAATGCCCGATAGTTCACAACATCCAAGCCCGAGCGATACTTTAGCCCGGCCAAGTGGAGGTGGCTGGTGCTTAGTGACGCATTGAGTTGTGGCTTAAGCTGGACGGGACAGATCCAACGGGAAGGGGCAATCAATCGATCAGCTTCCATTACTGACCAACGGTCAACTCTAGTCTACGATTTGTCACGTTCCTCCCGTTCCCTTGATGACTTTTTGACGATACAACCTCTTCATACTCCTTGTGATTCATCCTTTTTTGTCGTTGGCGTTACCCTTGCTTAGAGAGATAGCTGGCCGTTTCTCTTTCTTGACCCTGTTGCATCATCGTCCAGTCATTCATCAAGCTCCCCCCTCCACTGCATTCAGCAGTGTCACGTACTCTCATCATCCATCCATCAAACCATCCTCCAGGAAAATGACCGACTTCAAGCTGTCGGCGCAATTGGTCGGGCACGAATCCGACGTAGGCATTATTAGGCGACTTTTCTCTGCATCTCGAAACACTAACGGATCGATAGGTTCGAGCCGCAACCTTCCCCTCTCCCGATACCGTCTTAACCGCCTCCCGCGATTGCAGCGTCCGCATATGGCGCCGCACCCAAGCATCTCCCCCGAACTTCGACGCAACCCTGGTCAGCCGTGGTTCCGAATACGTCAACTCCATCTCCTTCTTCCCTCCGTCCAGTGAAAATCCAGATGGCTATGTTGTCTCTGGTGGCAAGGATACCATCATCGAAGTCAAGTCCCCCAAAGCTTCCAGCTCCGATAACGCCGAACGCCTCTTGATCGGCCATTCTCACAACGTTTGCACGCTCGACGTCTCACCCGATGGTAAATACTTGGTATCAGGCGGCTGGGATGGTCAGGCGCGGGTATGGAGCCCTCAGAAATGGGAAACAGAGCTCTCTCTGAGCGGCCACGAGAGCATGGCCGTCTGGAGCGTTGTTGCATTTGATGATCACACAGTAGTGACTGGTTGTGCCGACAAGAGCATCCGCATCTTTGATCTGCGGCAGTCTACCGCCGGTGAGGTGTCGCCAAGCTCTACCATCTACACACCTGATGTTGTCCGCGCCCTCTGTCGTGTACCCAACGGTCACCCCAGTGGTGCAGACATTGCGAGCGCAAGCAACGACGGAACAATCCGCCTGTGGAAGCTGAATGGTCAACAAGTCGCCGAGCTGCATGGACACGAAAGCTTTGTTTACTGTTTGGTCAGTCTCCCGACAGGTGAGCTGGTCAGTTCGGGAGAAGATCGTACCGTCAGGGTATGGAAGGGTACCGAATGTGTACAGACAATCACACATCCCGCCATTTCGGTATGGACCGTCGCTGCGAACCCCGAGACCGGCGATATTGTCACGGGTGCCAGTGACAGCATTGCCCGCGTCTTTACACGAAGTCCCGACCGTACTGCCGACCAAGCGACACTCAAGGAGTTTGAGGAGACTGTCAAGGCGTCATCGATCCCTCAGCAACAGGTCGGGGGTGTCAACAAGGAGAAGCTCCCTGGCCCTGAGTTCCTGACCAGTAAGGCGGGTACGAAGGAGGGACAGGTTCAGATGATCAAGGAGGATAACGGAAATGTTACTGCTCATACGTGGTCAGTGAGCCAACAGCAATGGATCAACGTCGGTACTGTCGTTGATGCTGTCGCCAGCACTGGCAAGAAGGTTGAGTATCAAGGGAAGATGTATGACTACGTCTTTGATGTCGATATTGAGGATGGCAAACCTCCTCTGAAGCTCCCTTACAACCTCTCTGAGAACCCTTACGAGCGAGCCACCAAGTTCCTGGGCGACAATGAGCTACCACTCTCGTATCTCGACAATGTGGCCAACTTCATTACCGAAAACACCAAGGGAGCTACTCTTGGTCAGACTTCAGAGCCAAGCGGACCTGACCCCCTGGGGACTGAGTCGCGATACCGACCTGGTGAGAGCACCCAGCCCAAGGTGCTCCCTCAGAAGGACTATCTCAGTATTACAGCAGCCAAATACGAAGGTCAGTTTTTGTCTCTGTGCTTTTGTTCAATCGCTGACAGCGCCAGCCATCTTCAACAAAATTTTGACCGTCAACAAGAACATGATCTCGTCGGGTCGCAAAGACGCAGCCTTGAACCCATCCGATGAATCTGTACTGTCAGAGCTGCGCGCCGCGCTTGAGTCTAACAAACCCGTTCCCCAAACAGCTCTGCCTCTTCTTGTCCGCATCCTTACACAATGGCCCTACTCAGACCGTCTCGCCGGTCTTGATCTCCTTCGCTGTGTCGCGAAGTACCCTCTTGTCGCTCAATTCTCTGACCCTACCGCTGGCTCCCTTCTCGACCTTGCTTTCGCGTCCTCTCTCCCCAAGGACCAAACTCCCAATGAGAACGCTGCCATGATGGGTCTGCGTACCCTCGCCAACATCTTCTCCACCGCAAATGGCCGCTCGATTGTTAGTGCTCAATCGGACGAGGCCATTTCGTTCCTGGAGCGTATCGTTGGTGTCTCCTCGGAACCCATCGGGCCGTTCAACCGCAACGTCCTCATAGCTGCTACAACCGCAGCAATCAACCTCTCGGTGCTCGTCCATCGCGAGCGCCTCCTCACACCCGACCAGCGTCGCCGTCTCGCTATTCTTCTCGGGACGATCCTCTCCCGCGATGGTCAAACAGACTCAGAGGTTCTATACCGCGCCTTGGTGGCGCTCGGCACACTGCTCTCCGCATCAAAGGCGGAGGCGGCTAATCTCGGTATCAAGGGATGGATCCAGAGTGCTGTTGGACGAAGCTCAGAGGAGCGTGTCAAGTCTGTCGCGGCCGAGTGCGCTAAGGTCGCTCCGTGAATGCGATATGGTGGTGACGGGTATGCAGGCCGTTGCAGCGCCAAGACGGGTTATTCTTGACGTAGAACGACGGATGTACGGAATTAGAAGAGAAATAAATACATAGAATTAGCGGTAGACGAATGTGATACACTGATAGGCAATGGCTTTGTGGTGAGAGTGATGTCGGCGTTGTGAGAGGCGTATGTCACTTGATCTCAATCGTGAGGCATCGTCTCATTTCATCTCACTTCAAGACTTCAACGTCTCATTGTAGGGACAGTTAATCACATGAATGGTACATTTTATGAACTTGAATAGTCGTAGATTCTCATTCTACAAGGTGTCTCAAATGAATGAAGCAGATAAAGCTCCTCCAACACCATATACCACGTGCGATATCTCAGTCCCCCAGGACAACTCGCAACATTATAAATAAAAATGAAGGGATATAAGAATAATAGTACCAAATCAATCCAGGGATATTCCAAATTCCCCGCCTGTTAAAAAACGCCAGTCATTATGCTTTGTACAAATTTTCTTTCGTATCGGTTGCTCGTCTTCATCTCATCAATCACGCAAACAGGGCATATGCACCCACTGCCACGAGCGGTAGCCAGCCTGCGAGGTTCAGCTGGCGCAGTGTTTGTGTCGCGCCGGATTCGCTAACGTAGGCGTCGGAGCCGGACTGTTTGGTCGTGATGGTGTAGATCTCTGCAAAGCCGATGTCGGTGGAGTTGAAGCAGTTTGTCTCGTTAACTTCGGCGATTCTCTTGTCTCCTGGTTCAGCGAAGATGATGTCGACGCACTGGGCATGTTAGTCTTCCTTCACTGCAAACAGGGTCCTGAGGATAAAGGACGTACAGAGTACAGAGCTGCACCGTGAACAGCGAGTTCTACGACCTGGATTGTAGCCTTGTCGCCTGCCTTGACGGTCGTGTTCTTGGGCAGAGGCACCTGAGGGAGGCAGATTGTTCCAGGGAATGGATTGTTGGTGGGACCGAGGATCTGGAACATTGGGACGACGGGCTGTGTCATGTTTGCAGGGCCGCCGTCAGGACCATCGTCGCCAAAGCCCATGTTCACGTAGGCGAAGGCTGTCTCGTGGCCACGGAACCAGCCGGGCTGAAAAGCGACAGCACCGCCTCTTGTGGGCCAGTATGTTCTGTTTGTCGTGACATTGTGACCGCCGCCTGGGGATGTTAATTGGTGTTTATACGCTCAAGAGGAGAGGAGGACGTACACGGGTAGACCCATTGCATGCCATAGGGAAATGTTGCGTTGGTGATGAGGTTGTTTCCTCGCCAGCCGGGATAGGTGATCACGCTGTGTGCTGACACGATTGTCGCGAGGAGGACCGAGATGAATGCTGACGTCCTCATGATTGCGGTGTATATCTCGTAGTATTGGGGTGATACTTCTAGCAAACAGACAACGAACAAGAACAAGGCTCAGCCTCGAACATTAAATTTCACGAACCAACGATTTATGATAGAGCAAAAGAACTTCTTCGGAGAAAAAGGAAGAGGGAGAGGAGGCCGCAAGTTCTGGTCTTAAGGCACGCAGTGCACTCCGCTTGGTGGCCATATTTGCAGCCGCCAGGTCAAGTACAGATGTGATGGCCCAGTAAGAGGCCGTTGACGATGCATCTTGGAGGGTGTGACCCCTGCTGCAGAACGGGAACACACGCCCAATGGGATCAGCGGGATGAGTGATTTACAGGGCTACAGGGCGTTTCTGGGCTGTGACTGGAGATGTTTTAAGCGCTGGCGCTAGACTTGATTTAGGGGACGACCAATGAGAAATGGAGGACAATGGGGTAGAGGGGCGGGGGTTGGTGATGGGATATGCCGGTTAATGAGGAGGAAAAAAGGGACGGCAGAGGTCGACTCACTTGATGGAAAGATCGGATCAGGAGAGCCGATGAACGACTCGTAGCCGCGTCTTGATCTGATGATACTCTCTGACATTCAGTAAAAAAGGTTGAGGCTCGGGGCGAAGGGGGCCGCGTAGACGCCAAGATCCATGCCATGGTCACATCCTCGCCAGAGACACACGAAGCACAGACGCAGACACTACCGTAAGCTGATGCTCTTATCACTACGGCCCCTGATTGGCTACTCTCTGTACTTTGTGCTATCGTTGCATTTTCGGCGAGAGACTGTGCTTGTTGGACCTCAAATCATGCATGTGCCTTGCCTTACGGGATGTTCTTCAATCTGTGACATGGCAAGCGACAGCAATGACGATAATAACAAATCTCTCACAGAAAATAGCAATCATGGCGTCGCTGAGTTATATAAGGGGAGTAAAAGACAGAACCAGTCGGGATTTTATTCCCCATCGTTTTTTTAAGCATTGAAACTCAAAACGCCACTAAGATCTTAAAACTCACCTTGTTCTTCACCGAAGTTCACCGAGCCCTGTGGAGTCTCGAAATCTCAATCTTCACGACAATCTTCATTGAGAGACTCACTATAAGTGATCATCTTACCATTATTCTCCATCTTTTATGCAAGCGCCTCAATTGATTCATCATATCACTTCATTTTCTTTTAATCTTTTATTGCATATTGACTTGTACTTCACATTCGACGATGAACTTCACAATGTCTTCATCACAGGATTCTTCAGACTGGACAAGAGTCGTGCGCAAGGGCCGCAAGAACAGACGAACCAACACTGTATCTCACTCCTCCAGACATGCCAAGCCCCAGACAGAAGGTTTGAGAACGCCCGAGGAATTGGAGAAGGATTACAAGCAGCATCGCAAGCGGTGGGAGGACGAAGCCTACTCGTGTCCCCGTCTCCGTGAACTCGTCAAAGCGAAAGCGTCGCATTTGACGGAGATTAACAAAGCTGTTCATCTCGGTGTCGGGACATTTGATCCGAATGACGGTCTTAATCTTGATGGCAAGCGATCCACGTTTGCGCAACTTGCGGCTTTTGAGATCATGGTTGAAGAACTTGGTGCGTCAACTACCTTGATGACTTGTGAGTGAACGGTGCTGATTTGAGCAGAGAAAATCACGGGCGGCAAGATTGAGACGTTCTTCCAGGACCCGGCCTTCAGCGCCTCCGACAAGAAGTTTCTTGAGAGTATTGGTCATACTGTTCTTGAGGATCCGAAGGGTACGCAGATGGTTGATGCGAAGACCCTCTTCTTTGGCGTTCATCTCTACAGACCTGTCTACAACGATGCGCTAGAGGGTGAACTCCCCGCGCTGTTCGTTGGGACTAGTTGGGAAGATTGGGGAGAGTAAGTGACCCCCTTTGACATTAAAGTTGAGATAGAGTGGTTCTAATTAGGAACAGCATCTTTGCAGACGAACACATCGAGAATGTGGAGCGAATGCACAAGTCATACGAACGCTGTGCCTTTCCTCAGGAGAGACTGGACTGTGCGTTTTCTACGACGAGTATCTACTGGAAGCCGAAGAGTGAGGAGGATGGTGACGCTAAAGGGAAGGGGAAGGGGATTGTGATTGAGGAGGTTGAGATTGAGGATGGGGATGAGAAGAAGGGGAGTGATGGGGAGGAGGATTTGGTGAAGAAGCTTGAGGCTACTACTATTAATTAATCGTTGTTGGTAATTGTTAATTGACGAGTGTTTGTTCATGTCTGGGGATGGTCTGCATCTTGGGCTTCTATTGCTGGTGACTGCGAAGACTCTGCTGCACTCACCTGTGGGCTTCTTTTATTGTGCTCAATTCCTTTGGACATACTCTCTTTGGGTCACTCGATGTCGCGTTTTTTTGTCCAATGTTTCTAGTGTCTTGGTCTTCCTTCGGCCCTATCTCACGATCTTCGCCTTCTCTTCTGGCCTCATCCAACACCATCACCGATCTCTAAGGTAGTGAACATCTTCACAACTTGCTCTCGCTCTTCAATTCTACTGTCGCAATCACTTACTTTTAGCCTTTCAATTCCTTTCTTGGCCATTCTTTTCTCTTCTTCGCTTCCTTCGACACCACCCTTCACCTTTATCTCACGACCTTCATCCACTCTTCTGACTTCTCTTCTTCCAGCATCATCAACATTTAACATCTTGATAGCTTGGCTCAAGTCTTCAGTTCCACTGCGCAACCATTCTCTTTGGGCCTTTCAATTTCTTCGTCGACATTTCTTGTCCCTTCTTCATCTACTTCGACACAACCCTCCATCCGCACCTCGGACTTTCATCATCATCAACATCTCCATCTCGACCACTCACCATCAACATCTAGATCTAGATCAACATCGTCGCGCACCTGCGCTTCGAAGGTCTTGACCTTTCCAGTAAGTCCCTTCAATTTTTCTCTTTGTCAACTTCATCTCAATTCATCACATCTCTTTAATACACCCAAAAGTCCTCTGACATCCTGCTCTTCTCCACTAACCTTTACCCAATTTCTCAATTCTTCCCTTCTTCTCTTCAAAACTTTCCTCTATTCCACTAACCCGCCATAACATCTCCTAAATAATCCACTCTCATTTACAAGTCTCGTCTAAATGTGCATCGCGCAGTGATTCACAGCCTCTTCAATCTCCTTCTTATAAATTCCGTCTCTTCTCGTCAACCTTCATCCAACTTACACATCTCAGTCAATTACATCAAAGATTCTTCAACTTTAGACCATTATACCAATCTACCTTCAAAGCTCAAGCGCAATGGAGTCAAAGCTAGACAGAGCCGCCCGCGAGGCAGAGTATCAAGCCCTCTGGCAGGTCTGCGATCGCGCAACTCGCAAGCCCGAGTACATCTACGCAGACGAAAGACTCAAGCGCTCTGTTCTCGAAAGTGCATGTGATACCCTCATGCGCAAGAGGTAACCGTCTCTCCCCAGTTACAATTGATCAAAACTGACGCTCTGTAGAGAGAACCTCGGCAAGGTCCCGTGCGGAACTGACATCAGCGCCATGGTGACCCTTCATCTTCAGCGCGAAGTCACCGGCCGTCTTCTCGCAACTGCTCGTATGGCTGCTCCGGCCCCTGCGGCCAATCCGATGCCGTACATGAATGCTGGCCCTGCGTTCAATGCACCGCAGAATGTGTATCCTGCGAACCCTGGCCCCTTCAATGGCAACCCAGCTGCGTACAACGGAAATCCGGTTCCGTACAATGTCACCCAGGCACCACTCCCCGCCATGCCCCAGCCCCGAGTTCGCCTCTCCCCGCCAGACTTGGACTTCCCCGTCCCAGACAGTACCGAGGAACTCCGAGATGACATGCACAAAGTCATCAACACCCTCCGGGAGTACGCCAGA